>JADLZN010009444.1:0-26920 GCA_018155175.1 Sinocyclocheilus anophthalmus | reverse complement strand
ACAAAGCACAGAAAAATAACAGGCATGATGTAAACGTTTAGTATTTTATTTAAAGTTTAATAATAACACTAACAATAAAAAAGTCTCTTTATAAGCTGAATGCAACTCTGTCAGATTACCTCATGTCTCATTCAACAGTGAGAAAACATCACAGTACAAAGAGCATAATATTACAAAGATGCGCGCTTCAATTCTCGCTGGAATGCACCAGTGACTATTCATGTCTGCGCAAACATGGGTGCGCAGAGGTATGCAAATAAGAGGTGACAGGCATGGACAAGCCTTATATAATTTCGGACAGAAAATTTGATGGCACGAAATGTATGTCTACGCCTTCCACCAGACAATTTATAAGAAATATAAATATATGTAGACCACTTAATTATTGGATTGCTATCGGAATGTGAAAGACATTCAACCCGATAACAGAAATGTTTTTGAAACCAAATCACCTACCGGCCCTTACTCATCAAAATAAGTTAAGCAATTTTCAACTTTATTTTATAAGTTGTACAAGATTCAACTCATTTTTTAAGCCAGTTTTAATGTAATTTAAGTTGAAATGACTTAAACAGCTAAGTTGATTGTACTTAAAATTTTAAGGCAACGACTTATGTTTTAGGTGTTAGACAGAATGTATTTTTCTTTATACTTACTGCACCTGCAGTTCAGTCTGGTTTCTGTAGTAGAAATTTGTTATATTGACCTTTTAAAACTAGCTCCACAACGTTTCTGAAATGTTGTGGTTTGAGCACATAAATTTTTCCTTTTTATTTTACTTTTAATTTGAATTAAGTGTTCTTTTCTACAACCAAAGTGCAACATTAAATGCTTCTGTGTGGTGCTGCACTGGCCAGCGGTGATGAATACATCAATCTGTTTCTAATAAATATATTCCTCCCAACACCAGGGCTGCCGAAGACCACCAAATGTTGATTGTTGACTGTGATTAGCAAGAGCGCTAATGATAAATCAGCAGACCACTAGTGGCCTTGAGAGCAGGTCTCCTTTCACCCTCAGTCACGGTCATTCAGATCACAAGACATCAAGCTGCCTTTGGCTGATTCACATTAAAAAAAAAAATGCAGATGATGAGCTTTAAATGCTTGGTAAAGGTCAATGATTTCTCCTCTAAAAGCCTTTTTGTTCTGACATTAGAAAAAACACACTTAATAAGACAAGCAGACATGTGTTAACCCAACAGCACTTTTCGTCTTTTCACAGATGAACTGTTTTCAATGGTAAATTCAACATAATTTGTGGTAATGGGAATGGTCTGTTCCCAGAAACCCTAGAGGCAGAATTAATGGAGGTAAACAGAGGAATTACTTAAGACATACCAAAAAAGGCAACAGGTACTTTGTTTTCTCTGAAGTGACAAAAGCGATTATGTAACTTCAAAAATTAAAAAAATTATTACTAAATACTGACTTGACACTCCCCCATCTGCCATTTATCGGACAAACAGACAGCCTGCCTCAGACTCACGCCATTGTTTGAGCAACTGTTGCTACATCAGGCTAGTTAGGACTCTCAAACAAACAGTACTATGGCTGCATTCGAAATCACATTTTCTTTATAGGCAACAAACAGTATAAGCAGTTCATAAGCATTCATAAATGATGAATGAAACCATAGGTGAAAAGTATTTGGATTACCTACTTTTCTAGCAAGATTTTGAAGTGTGCAAACAATGGACCTTTTACTATCCCATTAGGCCACAGGAGAAGATCTGTGAATGGCAGTGAAGCGACACGAGTAATGCTGGAAGGTCACTAGAATTAAAAATTTAAAAGTGACTAATGTTTTTTGTCACTTAAAGGTAGGGTAGGTGATTTCAGGGAAGCTAGATATAGCATAAGATCCCACCCTCCCTGCAAATCACTCTCCAAAGCCACGCCTCCTCCAAAACACATGAACGCAAAAAGCCAGACCAGAGACTAACCAGCGACACAATGAGAGACAGGGTTGGTAGAGAGTTGAATGCAATGCTGTCAGATTACCTCATGTCTCATTCACTGGTGAGAAAAAATTACACTACAAAGCTCATAATATTGCAATAATAATGCCTTCCATTCTCGCTCTGTCTTCAATAGAGTAATGGACCAGGCTGATGACATATCATGTCTGTGCAGAGAAGTATGCAAATACATATGTTGACAGGCAGGTAGCCTGTCATAGTCCTCGGCCCGAGAGATATGATTGGATAAAGATTTTATGGTCCTACGCCTTCCACAAACAATATAAATACATATAAATACATTTAGACCACTTAACTTAGTGATTGCTATCGGGATGTGAATGAGACTTTCAACCAGCATAACAAAAAAAAATGTTTTTTAACCAAATCACCTACCCTGCCTTTAATTAAAGGGATAGTTCACCAAAAATAAAAAAAAATCTGTCATTATTTAATAATGTCATGTTTCCTGCGCACAAAAAGTATTCTCGTAGCTTCATAAAATTACGAACCACTGATGTCACAGACTATTTTAACAGTGTCCTTACTACTTTTCTGGCCTGTGGTAGATTTCCTTGCTGTCTATGGAGGGTCAGATTTCATCAAAAATATCTTAATTTGTGTTCTAGAGGGGAACGAAGGTCTTACGGTTACTCTTCCGGGTTTGGAAGACATGGGAGGGTGAGTATTAATGACAGAAAATGTCATTTTGTGGATGAACGGTCCCTTGAGGCTAATAAAATTGTGCGTATGGTCTCCCAAAATCCTGAAATTTTCATACCCCTTATCCTGAGAATGACCCACAGCTGAATTTATTAAATTAGATAACATAATAAATGTAGACTAAGCATTACAACAAAAACAACATTTACGAGCTATAAACCAAGTATGTACGCAGAGGACATGGGCCAAATTATAACTTCGGATTTCTAGACTGTTAGCTTTTGCCAGAGCATAATGGCTTTGTAATAAGCCCAACCGAGCGAGACGGTGAACCCAATTACACTGTGTCTGGCAAAACAAAAAGGGACAATTTGAGACAAGCATGGCGGTAGAAAACAAGCTAAAATGTTGGCCATCCACATCCGTCAAACTTTACAAAGAACTTGAGTTGGAGCAGAACAGTCCGGATGTTTAATCTGGATGAGGCTGCGGGACTTCGTTCTATCTGACGAAATTCAACATATAATTAATAAAGCTGAAGCACATATTCACATTCCCTCAGTTCGTGACCTGGTCAACTGTTCTTTTCTCATCCCCCATTCTCTCAGAATCTGCCATGCTGTCAAAAATGTATGTTGACTTCATAGGAATATGTTGCAGTCCCACTGTTTCTATGGTGACTTGGCCATATAGCAGTCCTTGACTCACAACTGTTCTCCGCTAATGGAAATTGTACCATGTGCTCATGAAAATAGCTCCTATCGATTCTTTTAACAGTTGATGATTCCCCACTCCATTCTGTAATCCAAGCATCACGCCTCACCGATTATACATCACATACCTGATGCGTTTCCTGCGTGATTACCTCTCGAGTCCCAAAATTACCCATACACCCCTTCTAGTTCTCTTATTCCACCCTGCCGGAATGTGGACTAGTTTTCAGGAGAAAAAGCACAAAGGAAAAGGTCTTAACATGAAATTCCTTTCTAAACACACTTCGCTTCTGTATCCTGCCGTATTTCTGAGTAAAACATGGCATTTAAAGAGATCAATGAAATGTAGGGCATTCTTGCAAGATCTCTGAATGTTTATGAAGCAAAAATGAAGCAAATTTCAAAATAATGCAGAGAAGTAAAGGACAGACGTGGAGGACAGTGATTTAAGGACATCTCAATCAAGCTCCATTTCCCGGTTACTTGTTGAGGATCACGAGCCTGCATGGACAAAGGTGCTTTCCTCATAAACAAACCCACCTCCCCCATCTCCAACATCTCACCTAGTCTATCAGAAATAGAGGCACTTCGTTACGCAGCAGCTTGGCAGTGAAGACACTCATTAAACACATCAGGGGGAGAAAAACGAAACACTGTCAATCTTATCCAACAGCCTCCCCCCTTCACAGCCCCAACCACAAGCAGTGATGAAACTCATTATATGCGTCAAAGGGAGAAAAAGAAATACTGTCAGTCTCATTCAACGCCTTGACTGAAGGATACACAGATGAGGAAAAATCAACCAATCTTTACTGCTAAATTAATGTGATATGGAGAGATTTGGGCCTGATTAACATATAATAAGCTATGATCTATAATAGAGCTTTGATTTCACAAACAAACTGCGAAAGCGGCTAGTCAAAATTAGTAAAACTAAAGTGGTTGTGTTTTACTGTACCTAGTCATTTAGCCTGAGATGTATACTTCTATTCATCCTCTTTATAGCTCAGTAAATGGGGCTCTAAATGAGCTGACTCAGGTGAACTAGCTCTCGGATGGATAAGCAAAGGGGCTGAAATAAAAAA
This sequence comes from Sinocyclocheilus anophthalmus, assembly GCA_018155175.1. Taxonomy (NCBI): domain Eukaryota; kingdom Metazoa; phylum Chordata; class Actinopteri; order Cypriniformes; family Cyprinidae; genus Sinocyclocheilus; species Sinocyclocheilus anophthalmus. Next base: position 22,499 of record JADLZN010009444.1, on the reverse strand, counting down.
CGAACATTAAAATCCTGCTCCCAAAAGAGAATAACAAGCACTTTATCTGCCACTCTGCCCTTTCAGTGTCTTAATAATCAAGAAATGGATGTATTTAACTCTGCTCTGAGGCATTCGCATTTATGAATCATTTTATCTTGAACTAGTCAACTTGAAATCCAAATAGACTGTATTTACTTTCAATACATCTGGTCTTACTGTGGACGATTCACTGTACATTATTCGACAGAAAAACAAGGTTTGTTTTCATACTCTTTTATAAATATGAATAACTTGCTCGGTTCTGAAACGACTATCCTTTTCGGGTGACGTCACCAAGTCCTCCGCACCACGTACGAAGCGCGACGCCATTCAACTGACTAGCTATTTCTGTGTCAACTCTGTTTGTGCAGAGAGAAGTTGATGGTTGATGGAAGCGTAAAATTAAGAATACACCTCACATTTTCCTGACTTCCGTGGTGCTTCAGTAGAGGGCATTTGTTTTATGATTTTCCTAGAATTTGATGGATTTTACATATAATTTCCGATAACAAATGCCCAGTCTCTCTGTTCGTCGTTGAATCTACGTCAAGCCTCAGTGTATCCAGGTGAAATGGAAACTAAGTGACCGTTACAACACAACAGGGTTGATTAGTTGCTAAAAAAAAATAGGCATTGCCCAATATGGGGCACAAATTTTTTTGTAGCATAGTTAAACAATATCATACAAGCAGCGGGAGCAATATCACACGAGTGCTGTTTTTTGTCCCGAATAGCACGAGTGCAAATGTGATACTGGTTTACACAACAGTTCAATAAATAAGAAGTTAATATGGTGTTATTTTAGACACAGTGTTGTCTGTTTTTGCTCAATTTTGCCAATATACCACCTTTTTCCTGTAACAGCGGGCGCGGCATAAGCGGCATAAAAAAATTGTCCGCTTCTAGCTATTTTTAGATGTACAACAGCTCGTTTTGCTGCTTGATATGGCAAACTGATATGTCTTACCATATTATTTTAAAATATTTTTTTAATTGCGCACACTGGTTTATAGTGCAAAGTTTTACCGTTTACTGCACTTTGCTATTCTTATCGCTATTTCTCTACAGTGGCTAATGAACTGGAAGTCTCGCACCTTCACAGAAAATGGCTTACTTCTGCGTTGAAAAATAAAGTGGATAAAGCCACAATAGAACCGTTGTGCCTTGTGTGTCTGGGAGCAAAACGCTTGCTGTGTTTCGTTTATGAATTAATTCATGCGTTTTAAACAAATCGGGTGAACCAATGATTCAATGATCCTTTCATAAAGAGAGCCATTTACTTCATAACTGAATGAATCAGCAGTATGAACGAATCGAATGAATGAATGACTCAATGACTTACTCATAAAGACATTTACCGCCACCTACTGGCAGTTTAGTTTCTCATATAGAGTATAATATTAATTAAAATGTTTAACAAATAGAATTTGACAAAATGTCTAACCTATATTTTGAATAGTATACTATCATACTTCAGAAGACTTCAGAGGGTAGTCCGGACTGGTGAGCGAATCATTGGTACAACCCTCCCTTATCTCCAAGAACTGTACTCGGCAGAGTGAGCAAAAGGCTGGCAGAATCACTATGGTGCTCTACCTCCAGCACACTCCCTCCTTGAAACTGTTTATATGGGTCCCCCCCCCCGACGCTACAGAGCTCTGAGCACCAGAAAGGCCAGACACAGGAACAGTTTCTTCCTTCAGGCAATCCATCTCATGAACACTTGTCAATAACTGTGGAACACACACTATTTATTCACTCATACACTTATTTATCTAACGCACACACTCAGTCTACATTCAATTTGCACATAATATACCTGTACATACAACTGTATATTGTTATATACCTGTACATACAATTGTCGCTTTGTATATTTTTATTCCTTATTTACATTCTATTTTTCTATTTTTTATTATCTGTGTTTTGTTCTGTCACTGTCATTCTGTCACACTGCGGAAGCTTCTGTCATGAAAACAAATTCCTAGTATGTTAAACATACTTGGCAATAAAAACTCATTCTGATTCTAAAAAAAAAACTCATTCTGATTCATACTAATATTACTATTTCTCACATTTTTTATTTTTTTTTGTAAAGCATGCTGTTATTCCAAATTCTATAGTTTCAACAAGCCTTACAAGGGTTATAAACAGTTTCAATTTGAGTTATCAATTATCCATTTAATACATTTAAGAAGATTTCTGGCTCTTTGTCTCTGGCCTGAGTCGTGGCCCAGTGGTTACTTTGAATAATTGTGGTCACGTGGGCTTTAGAGTTTGAGTCTAGCTGGATCACATTTGATAGATCTGGATTGATGGCACATCAGACAATTTCTGGCATCAAAGCTGAAGAGACAGATGGTGTGTGACAGTATTTAGCTTGACCAGCTGAGAACATTGACCGTGGACACCTCTATGATCTTGTAAATTGATGGATCATTAGACATCAATACATGAGGACCCAAAAGGGTCAGCAAATATCCCTATTGAACTGACTGAAGATATTCAGCCAATCGCACCTGTATCACAACCTCGCAACACCTAGCAAAAGCGCACACACCTCTGTTGCATTCTTGACAAACTGAGTAAATTGAGATTTCACCTCCATAATCTAACTTTAATGGGTACCACCATTAGAAGTAATGCATTGCCTGGTAACAAACCACAAATCATACAGGCTGCTCTGTTATTGCATTTGGAGTCTTGGCCTATAAATAAACCCCAACGCCCCGCAAGAAACTAAACAGAGCTGCAAAGTACAACAACAGGGCGGATATGCAATCAGGTAGAACTTCCACACCATAATAACACCTGCTAACTCTTATTCAGCAACTTTTGTCTTCAACTTTTTTTGTCTTCAAATTGCAACTGTTGGGTCGAAAATGCGTGCAATTCTGAATAAAGAAGAAACGACAAATTTAACATATCCCTGTTGAAAAAAACAGCATATGCTGGTTAGGTATGTTTTGAAGCATGTTTGAACTGGTTTAAGCTGGTCCTTAGCTGGTCATGAGCTGGTCCTTAGCTGGTTTAAGCTGGTCATGTGCTGGTTTAAGCTGGTCCTTAGCTGGTTTAAGCTGGTCCTTAGCTGATCATGAGCTGGTCCTTAGCTGGTCATGTGCTGGTTTAAGCTGGTCCTTAGCTGGTCATGAGCTGGTTTAAGCTGGTCCTTAGCTGGTTATGAGCTGGTCATGTGCTGGTCCTAAGCTGGTCATGAGCTGGTTTAAGCTGGTCCTTAGCTGGTCATGAGCTGGTTTAAGCTGGTCCTTAGCTGGTCATGTGCTGGTTTAAGTTGGTCCTTAGCTGGTCATGAGCTGGTTTAAGCTGGTCATGTGCTGGTCCTAGGTTGGTCTTAAGCAACTAGCTCCTGCACAGGACAAGCTTAGGACGAGCTCATGACCAGCTAAGGACCAGCTTAAACCAGCTCAAACCAGCAGCTATGCTTCAAAACATACCTAACCAGCATATGCTGGTTTTTTTCAACAGGGATATACGAGGAAAACTAGCCGTTACCATTCCTTTTTATCTGAATGTGAGATGCCAGGTTAGTGCAGGAACCCTCGGAAATAGACAGTTTGAAATCTGTCCTGTTTTTGAGCCAATCATCTGGCATATGACTTATCATTTTGAAACAGAAAACTAGCACTAGCCCTTGACTAGTGACTAACCTGAGATGTAATGCCAAAAACATTAGCTTTATTTTTAATGCAAGACATCTTTACCTTGAATGTGTGAGGCTTCCAGTTGTCTTAGCTGTACAAAACTGTTAACTGTTATGTCTGTTATGCTGCTTGACGTTGCAAACTTGGCAGTTATACCATTTATTGCACTTTGTTATTCTTTTAGTTATTTACAGCAAATGATTCAGAAGCCTCGCCCATTCACAAGAAATCTGCTTTGAAATTAGTGGATACTGTATGTAGCTTGCAAAAATATTTCATTAAAATGCTAGTTTTGAACGGCGGTCGATGAAGAAAGATCCCATCGATTCTAAAATCCAATTTTTCTAACCCAATGTTGTCCATCTTGGTTTCGGCGTCAATACCTGACGTCAATAAAAGGACACAGGGGCCATTAACACGTACAAATCCCAAGATACACAGTACGAATCCACAAATCAATCTGTTTTTTTATTTTTTTTGCAATATAATAGAAAAGCCAATTGTTTGCATTCACACTATGTGGTTTCCACGCAAAACCATTATTAGCTATGAAGGTTTTAAGTTACAGTAGGAACATTAATCTCCCCTGAATCCACGCCGTTAAACCTCAAATCCTTAAATCCTATTATTCCATCCTCCCTTAAAGTGTATAATTTGCCTCGTCTCTTGCCGACCACCGTATTTAAACGCCGTGGGCTGGTGTGAAGAGCTTCAAGGGCCTCTCTTGCCAGGAAAGCCCAGTATGGAAAGCAAACCTCGTGCCGCTCAGGCTTCTGATCAAAACACCATTTGTTCTGTGTCATTTTTTTTAAATATATTCTCCGGCTACATCTGCTATATCTAAACCTCACAAGGAATATGAGGCAATTTGTCAGATGTTAGATTATACTGACACTTTTATATTCTGATAATGCTTTAGAAAGCAATTCTAACATGCCATATTTCACTCAGCTCAGGAAACAGGCGACCTCCCGCTTGCTTAAAGAGCAAATCGCTGGCCATGATGTTGCCATCACAACGTCCAGCAGCTAAAATGTCACATCACCTTTGTCGACATGCCTAAATCACCAACAACCTGCTGTTGTTGAGAGCTGAAGAAGACCGTTCCTTCCATCTGTTTGCTTACAAGCCACATTTTCAGGTTATTAAAGCACGTTGATCATAATCAATGTGTCTTTATTTTGTAAACAGGAAAGCTGGGAGGAAATTAAGTTAGATGCATTTTCTTTAGACAGCCAGGGATATTACATCCATCCTTCTGTGTCACAAATCACATTTGTGTAAAAGTTAGACTGAAAGAATTGTGGAAATATTACTCACCCTTACCGGGATCCCTATTAAGATGCATTTAAACACAAACCTGTCTTAAAAGGTTCTGTATGTCCAATTTAGTCACATTATGAAAAAAAAGAAGAAGAAAAAAAGCATACCTGAGATAACGCAGAGGCTCTATGGTCTCAGGTTCTTTCTCATTGGAGCTGTGGTTCATCTTGATTGATTCAGCTGCACTTATCTCTAGCAATAGTCACCCTCTTATTGCTCTTTCTTTTCTTACTGTGTGCCCTGCTTCTGTCTACTGGCTGATAAACCCAGGCTCCACGCGTAGATCAGCTACTCTTGCTGGAAGTGTCAGCCAATTAAGAGGCAGGGAGACACCGGGAGTGCCATCTGATTGGCTGAGCACCCCTGATGCTGGAGAGCTCAGTCAAGCATGAACCGCATCTCTTTCAGATGTAGCATCCTCAGTACGAGTGTGTGAATATGTCTATTTCAATTCAAACGCTTATTCATCATGGTGCTGCTTTGGTTCATTATTTATGCAATACTACTGGTCATGCATATATTCATGCAGCGAGGTATTAATATTCAAGGTTTGACCATTTAAAATGATTTTAGAGAACAATGGAAGACTAATTCATGTAAATTGTGATGCTGCTTACATATAAAACAAACAGTGTAACTTGTTAAAGTGCTTAATCCTATTATAGATATGCACGAATTGGCTCATTTGCATTTAAAATGAGCAATCAGCGATGTTTAAAATAATTTGTGTTCTAATAAAACTGGATTAATGGAGATGGCTACAGTTTAGCGCCACACTGCCCTTTAGAGGTCATATCGTGTCACTGCAGGCACGTTTCCTATTCTATTGAAACGCTAGGGATATAATTGAGCTCCAGTTCGTCTAAAACTAATGAGCATTTGTGGACATGCAATTAGAATTAACTTAATGATCCATTCCAGCACTCACCGGCTAATGTAGGTACGTCGAAATAACACGTTAAATGCTTGACAAGATGTATTTTTGCTCATCATATTGGTGGTTAGTGGATGACGGAAGTTTCCGTGAAACAATTAAGTGTGTTCCCGAGACATATGATATATAAATATCTCAAATATTCAACGCTGGTCTGTCTTTGCACATCATTAAAATGATGGTTGCAGAATCGAACTGCATTTATGGCGCGAACGATGCGAGGTTTCCCGCCTCAGAATGAAAAATAGAAACGGCAATTTCGAAATATTGTTTAAAGTAAGAAAAAGAGTCCAAATGTGAGGTATAAAGTCGCAGTTAAAAATAATAATAATGAGTTATAAAGTCATATATTACTCTCTCCGAGGGTGCAACTTGCTATCCATATTTCCACAATCTCAAAAATCGAATTATTTTAATTTGGAAAGGGCGAGTCAGAACAAGAGAAAATGATGGCATGTTTGACAAAGACCTTTTACATCTACAGTAAGTTCTCAACAATCAGTGAAGTCTTCTTAAAATGAACAAAATGCTAAATTAATTTAATTTAGGCATTAATGTGGATTTAATGGGGGTACAAATAAAAATCAGAGGGCTGACTGTTTCGTAGTACCTGGTATGTGTCCATAAGTTGTCCCTGGACTCCATTTTGTATATGTTCTATTATGACATCATAAATTAGAATGCTGATATCTCTCAGAATGTGGTAGAATTCAAATGCCTGTTTCAAAATACTTTGCAGCAAAGGTGAGGAATGTGATCCAAGCTCGAGGCCAAGCCCAAAGTATTCATGCAGCTGTTGTAAACTCTTTTGAGATTTAAAACAATGTCTGTTAATAACGTTTTGAAAGGCATGGGCTACAAGTTCATAGCCGAGATTGGCGAAGGCAGTTTTTCCCAAGTCAAGCTCGCCACTTCGCAGAAACACCACTGTGACGTGGCCATCAAAATTGTGGACCGCGTAAAGGCCCCTAAGGATTTCGTCCAGAAGTTTCTCCCAAGGGAACTGGCGATTTTGAGACGAGTGAATCACGAGCACATTGTGCAAATGCACGAGTTAATTGAGGTGGCTGGTAAACGACTTTGTATTGTGATGGAAGCTGCAGCAAAAGATCTCCTTCAAAAGATACATGAAGTGAAACGCATCCCAGAAGACCAAAGCAAAAACTTGTTCTCTCAGATGTTCAGTGCCATCAACTACCTCCACCAGATGGACATCATCCATCGGGACCTCAAGTGCGAAAACATACTGCTGACAGCCGAAGAACAAGTTAAGATCACAGACTTCGGTTTCGCCCGCTGTGTTCAAGACCCTTCAGAGCTCAGTCAGACCTTCTGTGGTTCTGCAGCCTACACTCCACCAGAAGTCATCATGGGAACGCCGTATGACCCAAAGAAGTATGATGTATGGAGCCTCGGGGTGATTCTATACGTCATGGTGACTGGATCGATGCCATATGATGATACCAACTTGAGGCGACTTCACCGTCTTCAACGCAAGTCTTTGGTTTTTTCGGACGATGCTGGTGTTCAGGAACCATGCCAAGTCTTCATCCGTACTCTACTCCAGTTCAATCCTTCCACACGTCCGACCGTTCAGCAGGTGGCAGAACATCCGTGGATGCAGAAGGGAAAAAGCTAAAGCACACAAGCTAATAAAACAAAGTGAGCAAATGCAAAGAAACAGTGTTACAAATCCATTCCGCTGGGAGAGTTTTTGGATAGTCCTAATATTTGAATTCCAGTCACGACTGAGGAAAATGATCAGTTTTGGGAGAACAGTCGGAGGCAGAATAGCAATAGATTAATGGAGAAACTATCAAATAAATTACTCAAAGTAGTGGTTGACCGATGTGGGTCTTTGATAATGGCCCATGATGATACAGCTATCTTCAGAGCAAGGTGGCCGAAGAGCACTAATACAATTTTATCTGCAGCAATTAAGATGTATACAAAATTGCTACTTATTTTGCTTTATTTACTTCAATATTCATTCCTATATTGTATACATATACTTAGTTACCAATTATAGTGTAATTTAATTCAATTTTTTATAGAAACTTAAAATACTAGCTATAACAATTTAAATGCTGAAAACAAAAAAAATTGTTATTCATTATTCTAATATTAATATTCCTTGGTTCTGTTAATAAAAATAAAAATGTAAACTTACAATGTGGGGACTTCAAGTGGGTCAGGCAATACACGTTCTAAACCCGTAAGATATTTTTGAAAACTTTTTTCTTTATGACATGAAAGTAGATGACTTTCATGGTGTCCGTTTCATGGACCTTGTTGCTCATTATGCATTTGCATGGCCACAGATGCATGAATATTAAAAATGAATTTCAATCAGATTTGGAACATCATGAGAATATTGCGATTTTTATTTGGTTCCTTAAAAACCTATTTCTATACCCCTCACATCCTCATTTTCATTCATATCAAATTAACATGTTGTCCACCCTGAACAAAGGCCATTTCACACTCCAAAAACTTGAAAGTTTATTAAATTAAAATTAGATCCCAGTTTGAAAAAATAAATAAAATTCACACTCAAAATACACCCACACACCAGACGAAACAGGTTAAAATTAGTTTTTATTATAATTATTAACTGATAGAGCAGAAACAGATGAAAAAAAAAAAACGTTTTTTTTGTTTTATTTTTTTTACAATTCTTAAAAGAGATGCTCCACAATAAACGACGGCAGCATTTCAGAGGGAAATGGAATGGTGTTAGTTGTCAGCAGCAGGCAGTAGTCAGAACAGCAATCAAAAACGGGGGGCCTCTGTGTTCAAAATGCTCCACAGGCATTCAAGATCACTAAACGGATCATCTTAAGAAAAGGGAAAACAAATTGACTGAAGCAGAACTGACTCGATGCGTTCATGAACTGCGATGACGAAGGACCCAAGCTGTCGTATATAACATACATTAATGTTTAGCTAAAATACCAAGCGTACTGCTAGCAAATCAAATCAGATGAAAGGAAAATAAGAGTAATGGTAAAAATAACATGACCACCACCTAACAGGTAGGACTCAGTTTAGCTAAGAGTGTGTGCTACATTCAATAAGCAGTAATGCTTTCAACCCAAACATTTCCTTTAAGGAAAGATTAAGCCGTGACTTGAGCGGCACGACTTCCAACAGGATCTAAAATGGTAGACAAGACATGAATGAACTGCGCATTAGACAAACAAATTTGCATTTAAACATCCTAAATACAGTCCAATTTTAAATTCACAAGGCTTTGAAACTATTTGGGAAGGAGCTAATGGGATATCCTTCATCTAAAGTGACATTTATAAATAACACAACATCCAAATATTACCTAGATGCTGTTACAAGAGAGCCTATGGGGGAGCACATCACAACGGTAACAAAAAGCGTAACATATCATTTGTTTCTGGAAAAAAAAGAAGCTACGGTCAGGCTCATCTGATAAACAAATCGCTCAAACATGAAGGTCTAGTAGTACTCCTGTTGCGACTGCTGCTTTTTGTTAGTTACGTCCATCTCTGTAACCATCCCTGATGCACAATTCTTGGATAAATGTCTTTTATAAGCTTACAAAGAAAAAAAGAAAACCCAAAGTATTCAAAAATACACACTACACCAGCAGATGTATAACCACCTCAACAGTATAATTCCTTAAACTTCTAGCCTTTAAAAAAGGCCATTTTGAAAAGGGTGGAATGAGTCCACAGTGAAGCTAAAAAACCAAAACAAGCAATGTATTGACATCAAATACACAAACATACTCTCCCATATCTGTTCAAGAAATGCTGTGGGTCGGAAAACGTAGCTAAAGCTGTGTAGCTGGTCCACAAAAAGGTCGTAAAACAATCCCTGGCATCACGCAGGAACTCTACGGTCCTGTGTCCTCCACTTCGTGTGGGAAAAAGTGTCCATGAGCCTCTAGAAACGTTAATGGAGCAATTAGTCCACCTGGAGGGCCGTGAATTGGGAGTTGTGGGTGATGTCTATTAGACAACTAAAGCCCATCGGGTAATGGAGGGATTCAGTAGATAGATACAAAGGCCTGTAGAAAAGGTCCTTGGTCTCCTTGATCACTGATCCCGGTACAGTTCTCCTCTAGGACACTTGTTGGCCTATGGGGTCTTACCTTAGACTGTACAACTAAGGGTCTCGGAACAAAGGAGAAATAGAGAGAAAATATAATAATTTTTAAATTTTTATTATTGCTTAACGGCTGGTTGTCTGATACTGATAACCCGACCGAATGTCCAAAAAGACAGGATTATAATTCTGAGAAATTTGAGTGATTTAATCAGGGCATTATTTCCATGTGTTTGCCGTTTGGGAAATGGAGCGGGAAGGGATCATGTCCAAGAGGTACTCTCGCTGACGGTCCACCGGAGATGTTGTCCTGTGCACAGACAGACTGGGGTTGACATAAGCCATGGTGACACCTGTCGGGGGAGAATTGCCGATTTTGAAAGAATGACCAAGTACATTTCTAAAAGATCTGAAGTGTTATTAGCCTACCCTACTTTTCAAGCTAAATTAATTGTGACTTTAAAAACAAGGGTTGACAATTTGATATTTCACCAACAATTACTAGCCTTATGGCAATAGTCATGACACTACATGGTGTTTTAAGAAAATAAATAATGCTGTTTTTTTCTTTTTTTACAAATACCCATTAAAATAAAATCTGTTTACTATGACAAAATCATGACAACAGGGTGGAAGATTTTAAGATTTTCTGCTTCTGACATGCCTAATCTTTTATCTTTATCTTTTATTACAGAAAATAAATATTTACTTATCTTTGATAAGTAGAAAGGATTGTCATATGACAATTTTAAGTAATAGAATACTAACACATTTTAATCATTTATAATTGTTCACTTCTTACACATCTAAGAATGAAAGAAAAAGTGATTTTAAAAAAAGAGGAAATATTTACATGTCCATGAAGAGTTGACAAGATGATGTCATACCAGTTTTTGGTTAATTGACTTATATAGTATAGAATAGTATATAGTATATAGAATAGTATATGTATAGAATAGTATATAGTATATAGATAGTCTATAGAAGTGGTTCCCAACCCTGGTCCTGGAGGCATCCCAACACTGCACATGTTGCATGTCTCCTTTCTCGGACACACCAATTTCAGGTCTTGGAGTCTCTACTAATGAGCTGATGACCTGAATCAGGTGTGTTTGAGTAAGGAGACATGCAAAAAGTGCAGTGTTGTGGGTGCCTCCAGGCCAGGGGTTGGAATATGGTATATAGTATAGAATTTTAATTAGTTTAATTCGTTTTTAATTTAGTTATAATGGTAACAGGGTTGACAATTAGTGATAAAAAGAAAAGAGGCTTTAATTTGTTCATGAAGAGTGAAAAGGATGATCTCCTGTGATGGTTTTGATTAATTGAATAGTACTACATTTGAATAAATCAACAATTATGATAACAGGGTTGACAATTTAAGACTGACCACCTCTTAAATACCTATTGTAATGTATGATAGTAATGAGTATTGTAAAGATGTATTTGTATTTAGTTAGATATTTACTTGTCCATGACAAGTTGTAGGACTGGATAGTACAGAATTTTAATAATCAATAGTGTAATTAGGTAACAGGGTTTGTAATTTAAGATGATGCCATTCTGATCCACCTAATAATATAAGATAAATTGATAAACAGCTTGTTCTTGTACTTGTTCAATAATAGTTGAAAGGATGATGACATATGACTGTTTTTGATTAATCAAATAGTATAGAATTTTGATATTCAACAGTTGTAATGATAACAGGGTTGACAACATAATTGTCAACATAAATTGTCGATTTCTTACGTACCTAAAATGGGATGCACCAAAATTCTGGGCCGAAAACCAAAACTGCTTTGTAATAATTATTTATTAATTTATTAAATAATATAAAGTAATTTCGTAAGACTTTTTAATTTAACTCAATTTTAATGATACTGAATTTAAAAAAAACAAAAGCCAATAAAATAACCACACATATATTGAAAGTAACAATACAATTAGACGGAAATATATTAATATTAAATATCAATATTCTTTTTTATTCAGTTCTATGCAACAGAATCAGATATAACTTTTTATTTGACTAATTATTCAAATAATGTGTAATCTTACAAAGCTATTAATATCAGAGCATGTGAGCAGAGCGTGGAGCAGATCAGTGAACTAGAAGGTAGCTCCATTTTACCAGCGTTGCCCAGTACAGCGCTATTGCAAACAGAAACAAATATACTACATAGAAATTTCCTGTCAGCGTGTTATTTGAGCGGACCTTGGTTTTCCGGTGAGCATGAACGGAACATGAGCAGAACGTACAAACAGAGCGGAATGTTGAGCTGCTAGAAGGAGAGTGAAACCTGCGCGCTGAACACTGCTGGGCGATGCGGTGTGACATTTTCGTCCATATTTCTCTTTCAGCCAAAAACCGAAAATGCCATTTTTGGCGGCTGAAATTTCGGTGCATCCCTAAATCAAGGACATTTATTTATCATTGAATGGATGTAAATTGTTAAAATTGTGTACCATTCCATTCATAAATAAAAATCTCAGACAACCTGTGTTTAAAGAAATAAAACAAAAAAATATAGAGTGTAAACAAACTATTTTTTTCTCAATGTTCTGGAAAACCCGGGGCTGGAACAGACCAAAACTCAGTCTCAACTAACTTTTAAAAATGAATTATACAGGGTTTTTGTTGATGTGTTTAGAAAAATGTGTAGCACATGTTAACAGGAGCACTTTTGCCTCATTTTTGCATGTTAGCCCTTTGCAGTCAATCAGCTCAATAAATACACAAAAAAAACATGTACAGATACAGGAAATGAAGAGACAGGAAAGGGGCAGACTTTCTTTTTTTTTTTGTTAAGTAGGCATCATCTACCTGCGGTGCCGCTGTTCTGTTTCCTCCAGGTATTGGTGGTGGGGTTTCTGCTGCTGGTGCCCTTTTCCCCTGCCCTCACGACATGCTTACCTGGCCTGCTGACCAGCGCGGCGGTCTTGACGGCGTTCTGGAGCTGGGAGGAAGTGGAAAAGCTGTGGCTCACCCTGCGTGCCCCCGCACTCACTGCCTGCTGTACGCTACGGGACAGCTGGCCTGGAGTCTGAGGAGAAAAACATGCTAAAGTCAGAAAGCACCATGTTTGGGACAAAAGCAACCAAGACAGGAGTGTCCATTACCTGCTTGATGGTGGTGGTGTGGTATCGACCGACCGACGTGCCCCTGTTGGTCTGCTGAGTCAGCGACGTGCTCACCTGCTTATACTGTGGCGACACCAGCACGTGATCGGATTTAATCACCGGCGAGGATGAGGAGGAAGAAGATGAGGTGGTGGTGGTCTTGGAGACAGACGAGGCAGCCTGCTGCAGGATGCGCTGCTCGATCTCTTGCTCCTGCTGCAGGGCTTTGACGAAGGCGGCCTTCAGGCGGCTGGTGTGCTCAGCCTTCAGGGCCTTCTTCTGGTTGGAGCTCATGCACTGCTCACAGAGGATGGAGTCACAGCTCTTCTCCTGCCTCCAGCGAGAGGTGAAGTCCGTCTGGCACTGGGCGCAAGTGAAGGGCTCCTTGGGTGCCGGGGTAGATGCAGACTCTGTCTGCGGATGCTTACCTGGAAAGAAAGCAAGTGATATTAGCATGCTATAGTGTTAGATGTCGTAAATACACACTATTTGGGTGTACCCACTTTTAGCCAGTGTATCTAGCAGGTTCTGGACCACCGTTTCCAGCCCCACCAGGTAGATGAACTCATTATTCGCTGCCGAGGGCAGGAAATTGAGCTCTGGTGCTGGAGGTTTAGGTGGTGGTATCTCAAGGAGGGTTTTCTCCAGCTGTTTCCGTAACGCAAGCTTGGCGGCGGCCCGTCGGCTGGCAGGAGACTCGTTGGCACTGACAGAGGTGCTGCTGCCCAGACCAGACTGAGAGCTCTTCAAACCGGTGGAAGAGACCTGGACAAGGAAAAACATCATCTTTGATTCACACCTTCTCTCTCCTTCATTCACTCACAGTTACAGCACCTAAAACACCAAATGGTGATCACAACATGTAATATAGCTTTCATATTGACAATTGGGGTTGGTTTTGTTGTTCTTAAAAGAAACCGTTTTGTTCATTGCCTCTTCGCAAACATATTTACTTGATTTTAATTATAAAATAAATGTATATTAAGTGATGAATAGTGCCAGCGCTGAGGGCAAGCTCCGTTATTTAAACACCATAGTATATTACTTACTACAAAGAAAAATATAAATATAAATATCTAAAAAATTTCATATACTTGCATATGAAATACTACAACCTAAACTATAAAGTACTTATAGAATAATAAAATTGCATACTACAGCTCTGTTCTTAGGTAACAAGCATTAGATAAATATTAGGACGTATCTGCTGATTATTCTGTCAAAAAAAGTTTTGAATTTCGCATATTCATTCGAATTTATAATAAAAATTCATATTCGAGCAAAAACGTGGCCATTCGAATTTAGATTCGCAGGCAGCCTTATCAGTGGGGCGCCACGATGCGATGACAATGTAGGTGTGCATTAAAGTGTGTTGTTGGTTAGCCTCTCGCAGTTGAAGCCAAGGAGGATGCGCCGCGGACGTTTCATATCAAAATATGGTGCAGACAAAGAAACATCATGCGGTGACGATATTGTTTACACGCAAACCTGAACCAGGGTCGTCCCCAGAACGCATATTTTTTGCATTTTCTAGAGGGACATCTATCACGTTGCACTCGCGTCTCGCACAAGAGAGCGGCATGTTTAGAAAGCCATGTACAATTAACGCAAGTTTAACTTTGAAAAAAAAATACATCGAGACTTTATGGCGGGTTTTCCCCATCCCACTGTATCTCATGTTTTTAAATGAAGAAAGTTCTCTTTGTGATTGGTTTTTGGTCCTTTGTATTAAACTATACATACTTGCATGGTGCTGTTTTTTTTCTAATTTTTTAAGCAACTTTATTAATTATATAATGTTTATAAACATTATTTTAAGACATTATGCACTTTTTGTTCCAAAGATAGGTCGTGTTATTTTATTACGCTTTGAAGAAATGTGCATACTATTTTGCTCGATGCGCCATCTTGTGGCCTCAGGAGAGAAGCCAAATGCTTTTTCCCCCTAACTGAAATTATGCCTTTTAAATTAGAATTTGAAATATTCAGTAAAACTTTGATTTAGTTTTGTCAGCCCATATTTGACACCCTTAAAAACTGAGAATGCTATAGTTGCTGTGGTTTTTGTTGTTTTAAATCATCAGGTTATGACACTGGGTACCAGGGTTTGAAATTTATGATAAAACAAGAGGATACAAAACTGTCCATGAAGAGTTGAAAGGATGAGTCATAGATTTTTGAGGAGTCAATAGTATAGAATTTAATAAGCGATAGTATGATGGCAATAGTTTGAACAATTTAAGATTTCCAATTCCACCTCACACACCTAATACTATACCATGGGTGATTACAAATCATGTTTACTACTACTATAGACACGACTTCAGTATTCTTAACATAAAATTGAAAACACAATAGCAAACAGTTATAAAAACTTGTTTATAGAGGTTACATTAGTAGTTAGGTTTTTAATAATATATGTATATGTATATATGTATAATATATTATTAATATCATAGCCATGGTATAACAATTATAAAAAATTCATAATTTTTTCATATGCCGTTTTGTTATTTCGGTAGGGGACTTTAAAAGATAAGTTATAGTAGCTTTAATTGTATAAATACATTATAAAAACTATATAATTAAATATTTTACAATAAATTTCTAAAACTGTTATTGTTTAAACTTAACATTATAAATACTTTTACTGCATCAACTAATATTATTGCGATAACCATTGTTTACATCTAAAAACATAACATGGTATATAACAAGCAAATGACAGTGACCTGTGAGACCAGAACGTTTGCAGTGGCTACATTGGCCACACGGATCAGGCCCTGCTGAATGATCCTCTGGCCCTGCACCTGTACGGAGGTGCGCGCGCCCAGCAGCAGAGGAGGGGGACCAGTCCCCGAGTGTTGTTGCTGCTGCCGTAGGGTCGCAATCTGCTGCGGGGTCACAGTGATGGGCTGTAACACACAAACATCAGAGAAAAAAAGAATTTGTATAAAAGACAATTATTTTAGCGGTAATCAAGCCACAGCAGTACATACCTGGGAGCCTCTGACTAAGGGTGGCATGACTACGGTATTATGGGAGCCGTGCTTGGAGACCTGCGCTCCACCTCGAACCAGAGGAGGAGGAATGACTGTCCCTGAGTTTCGGTTGGAGACCTGAAAACAAAACATGTATTTAAGTTTTAATAGCTCTTCACAGTTCAGCTTTTAGAAACACGTTGAGACCATTGCAGGAACATGCAATGGACAGAACGGCACGGACCCCGAATAATATATATATATTTTTTATTCATTTCTGATTTTTTATTTGATTATACTACCAAGGGTTTTCACACATAACTAAATTAAAAAAAAAAATGGCTATTATATTCTTTATTATTTTATCTCATAGTAGTAACAGTTGCAGTAGTATAATAATAATAATTTAAAAAACACTCCACAGATTTATATGTATATTTACTAAAAGTTTTTATACAACATTAATTTATTAAAATGCTAACAATTTGTTATTTTCTAATAATAATAATATAATAATAGTTTAAATTGTTTATCACACAAAAACTGGATTAAAAATGCAAAATATTTTCTTTATCTATCTATCTATCGATTAACAAATAATACAAATCCTGATTTTAATCCATTTTCTGTTTATTATTAACATATTTTTCTAATAATAATTATATAGTGTTTAGAGATATTCATTATCTCTAATATTGACATTGACATAATATTGACTACTGGACATGTTGATTTGAACATGCACCATCGTGAGGTCATGTGCATTGTAGTGTACTACTGTTTGAAATGTTTAGCATAGTTTGACACATTTACACTGACCTGTAGGGGTCCTTTAGTGGACGAGATGCTGCCCCTGACGAGAGGTGGCGGAGCAGCCACAGAATTGGTTGACTGCAAAACAGAAGAGGTCAGTGCCAGGTCAGATTGAACTTCAAGCATCTTTATTGTATCCCGACTGTTACGTTTTTTACCTTTTGCACAACATCTTTTTGGGTCTGACTCTGTCGGAGTTTCTTCAGCAGGACGAGTTTGGCCTCCTGTAGACGCAGTTCTTCCTGCAGCTGTTTGATGATGCGCTCACGTTCAGCCGGGCTGCTCTTCTGCACATGACATGGACAAAATAAAAAGTCACGTTAGTAAGTGAACAGGAGATCTGATGCATTGTTATATCAAGTGCAAATGATCTGTAGATCTAATGTCCTGAGAAATCACATTACCATAAGCATCTCAGTATCCGTCTTCTTAAAACTGTAGCTGACCCCATTCATACACGGACTAGAGGGCTCATTGTCCGACAGAACAATGACATCATCTGGCGTTGGAGGTCGCTCTTTCTTTATGTCACTGAGAGACAGATAGAAGAAAACATGAGCAATGGCTAAAAACACATTAAGATACACGGTCTCTTTAAATGCTGGAATATTTAGAATTGCATATTGCTCCTATTACTTCTGCAGTATATAGTATGTACAGTACGGGAATTATTCCGTATGAGTGAAATACCCGGATAACCAAATAGGTAGGTCATTTGTGAAATTACAAAAATGTAAAGTATAGGGGTGTGCGATATGACCAAAATGAGTAGTTTTTTCCATGGTAACAATATATATCACTGTATAGTTATTTTTGCTTTAAATAAGGTTTTGATACCATAGAAATTTCATAATTCTTGGCCCCCCGATATTAATATAAAAAAAAAAACTAATGCTAGCATAAATAAAAAACAAACAAAAGACAAAGAAACAAGCTCAAAGACGACAAGCAAACAGTCAGCGATTAAAAAAAGAATAAGAAAATAATTACAAGCATATTTAAAAAAGCAAATAAATTAGAAATGTTACATACATTGTAAGTAATTAAATGTATAAAAACACTGCATATTCTTTACTATGTAAGCTAAATATATAGGCTATTTCTTATTAAAAATACAAAAGCGATTTAGTCAAGAGCAGTGAATTTTCCTCTTTGTTGTTGATTAAGATACTGACCCGACAGCAGAAAGTAGACTGCTGTCACGATTACGACATCTCGACTGATCCGAAGTAATAACGGGTACCCTTGTGTTGTTCTTTCTCCGCGTTTGGGCTTCACGCAAGACTAAATTACTGTGTGTGAGGTAGTACGTGGAAAATTGCATTTTGACATAACAAAGTGCGTTGTATTTCAAGGCCTAAAAAATAAACTTTGGCTCAAAACGTCCTGCGCTCTGTAGCACCGTCGTCACGTTCTTCACCAGTCCCTCGACAGCGCGTGCCATGCGAAATGAATTCTTATCGCTGCAATGCTTAAAAATCTGCAACATAACTTTTCAGAACACCTACACAGCAACGTAAGCGAGTAACATGTATAATTTTACCTCTTGACTTATTTGATCATACTACCAAGGGGTTTCACAAAAAAAAAAAACTATTACAAATGTCATAATTTTTTTATATAATATAATTCTATGATGACAGCACTGGAACAGTATATACTATATATATATATAAAATAGATCTATATATATATATATTTTATATATACATACACATACATCACACACATACTACACACACACCATATATATATACATATATTAACAATTGTTTTTATATTTTTTGATTATCATCAATTTTAAACATGATTTAAACATGCGAAAATGTTTTGTACTGATTGAAATGTTTAGCGCTAGGGCTAAATGTTTAACTTACAATAGCATATACTTATTAGTTGACATTAACAAAAAAAAAAAAACGCATGCAGTTTAATGGCCATGTCTCTTCACCTAAAGCCTACTAATAAACTACTAATAGCCTACTAATAGAACTACTAATAGGCCTACTAATAGAACTACTAATAGAACTACTAATAGAACTACTAATAGAACTACTAATAGGCATACTAATAGAACTACTAATAGAACTACTAATAGGCATACTAATAGAACTACTAATAGAACTACTAATAGAACTACTAATAGAACTACTAATAGGCATACTAATAGAACTACTAATAGAACTACTAATAGGCATACTAATAGAACTACTAATAGAACTACTAATAGGCCTACTAATAGAACTACTAATAGAACTACTAATAGAACTACTAATAGAACTACTAATAGGCCTACTAATAGAACTACTAATAGAACTACTAACAGAACTACTAATAGAACTACTAATAGAACTACTAACAGAACTACTAACAGAACTACTAATAGAACTACTAATAGGCATACTAATAGAACTACTAATAGAACTACTAACAGAACTACTAATAGAACTACTAATAGGCATACTAATAGAACTACTAATAGAACTACTAACAGAACTACTAATAGAACTACTAACAGAACTACTAATAGAACTACTAACAGAACTACTAACAGAACTACTAACAGAACTACTAACAGAACTACTAACAGAACTACTAACAGAACTACTAACAGAACTACTAACAGAACTACTAATAGAACTACTAACAGAACTACTAACAGAACTACTAATAGAACTACTAACAGAACTACTAATAGGCCTACTAATAGAACTACTAATAGAACTACTAACAGAACTACTAATAGAACTACTAATAGGCCTACTAATAGAACTACTAATAGAACTACTAATAGGCATACTAATAGAACTACTAATAGAACTACTAATAGAACTACTAACAGAACTACGCCTGCTCTGAAAAAAATGGTGTAGCCTACAAACAAATGCACATCAAGTGACATTTTTAAAGTAGAAAGACTTCTTGTAAAACTTACTTCTATACAGTGTAGCCTGTGTGAAATTAAGGAGAACTGAAAACGTCCCTACATCAAACAAAAATAATAAAGAAAAGTAGTAGTTGTTTCTGATAATTACATGAGGCTTTAATCGCAGAAAACAAGAAAATATTCCTGCTTCCTATTTTTCCAGCTGTCTAATTTCACTGTACATCTGTTAGTCCATATCAGACTGTTCATGCAGACTGTGCTTTCCTCAGCAGAAAATTAAGATGACAAATTAGAAGACTAAATTACCTCGGGCGCCTGTGCTGTTAACCGCTAACCCCTGGTGTATTTAGTAGCTCATTCCACTATTATGTGGCCGCATATATTCTGGTACGTGTGTGCTTTGAGGGAAAAATCATTGTGACGTCCTAACTTCAGTCATGGTTCTAAACACGTTGGTTTTGGTCTGGTTTTCTCCGGATGTGGAGGTGACAAGAGCTGAGAAAGGAAAAGTTATAGTAGTTAAAAAGAGGCTCACATTAACTAGCGATGACAGCTCCTATTACTATTGACAAAGTGACAGCGTGATTGTGGGATATTAAGTTTTTACAAAATAAACATTAAGTTAATATGGAGTAGCCTAACATTTTAGACACAATATTGCCAGTTGCTTTGACTGTTTTTGCTCCGCCAATGAAAAAAATATCCAAATAAAGCCAAAGCAAAATGTTTCTTCCTTAATCAAACTACTGCGGTTGGTTGACGAATTGTTTAGGCGCATGATTCAATGACTGCACTCAATTGTTTCGGTGCTGTGGGCATGTGCGCGTGTGTTGGGGTTGATTAACCGTGGAGGATTCTGTAGATGATTCAGTGAAGCTCGCTTACCCTTTTTTTTTCATGAACGGTTCTAGGGCCCCATATTGTCAAAACTGAAATTTCCTGTTTTTTTTCACGATAACTGGTCTAGGGGCTATTTAACTACCATATATGTTTCAAAACAGTCAGTCCACATTTAAATGCACACAGCCTGCATAAAGTAGCTGTGATTTTCACAAACCGCTGTGACTTCCATAAAAAGTCTACAGTCACCGCCTTCAGTCACCACCCCAAGCACTGCCCACCGTCCCACTCTCCTTTAGCCACACCCCCAGACAACATCACGTCCATGCCATTGCTGAGCAAGGACAACACGGAAACATGTCGAAAAGGTTATCTTTAACCACGAAACCAGACCGGCCGACCTGTACGTTACACTCTCACTCAAAGGATGGACAAACTGACAGGATTGTTACTATGAGGTGAATCACATCTAACATGTACAGTAAAGACAAACTCACCGTGTCTATCTAGTCCTGATGAAGATAGTATATATATAATTATCATTTCAGCGTCGCTCGTCGTATTTTTACAGCTACATTATGGTTCCAGCCACAATTAATCACAACAATGTATATGCAGTTACAAATGATTATATATAAATTGTCAGTTTGTTGTTTTATACACATGCACACAGATATTATTTCATACAGGACATAACTGTTAGTCATGAGATGCAAGAAACATAGACATATGGCAAGAAATCTGTAGACGCGCCCATTACAACAAAAGACAATACTTTATTTAATCTTTTCTGATAAGAAGTGTGCGCTGCAAACGTGAGCATTTTTGACGATCGTTTCTGTCCAGTCTGCTCGTTTTATCGCGTTTAACCACAGCTGTCGTCGGTTTTTTTATCTGGCAGTGGCAGCAGATATTCGATCAAATTTCTAATTTGAGGCTGTGTTTACGTCGATTCTGGCACCCAACAGCACAACAAGATGATATTCTAAGCTCATGTAGCCGAACCTGCGCTGGTTTGAATAGGCCGCCTCCAGTTTCCCCTTTGTTTAGCTGCCTCCAGCTAGCGCTGTGACGTCAGCTATCCCTAGTTACCTGTGGTTGGCCTGGCAATGCGTCACTCAGAAAACAACAGGCCAAACAGAAGAGAGGATCATGAATATTAATTAGACAGACCAAAACCGACCTGTTCTCAGCAGAGCTCCTGAGAGAGGAGCTGTAAAATATATTGAGATGGTTTTTGGTACTTATACCGCAAATTATATCTAGGACATCAAACCTAAAATAAAACTCCAGAAAAAGGGTAACATATGGTCCTTTAAACGCATCGAGTGAATGATTCAATACTGTATTACAATACAATCACTTGTCGCATCCTGTTGGTGTAACGATGTAACCTGCAGAAAGAAGCAATGTAAAATCTTCACCACTGATACACAGACTGACAAAATGTGGAAAGGTAGCTGTTTTCGGTATGTTTAAGATTGAATTTAACTTAACTTAAATTTGCATAATGCAATGCTATGTTCATGCAGATTTATTATTTTTTATTACACACTACAAGGAGCATCACAAACAATTTGTCATTAAGCCAACAATTATAGTAGACAATGCCAAATTTATTCTAAACTAGATTAGTAAACAAGAGAAAGAGAACTTCTTGTGCTCTTCGTGACAGTATGTGAGTTAGTATTGTGTGACTCAAGCATGTTTATTATCTGTATAATGCTACATTAGGATTATCTCCTTGTTTCATCAAGTATCAGGAAAATTCTGTATGAACACATGATGAGAGAAGCTGGGGCGGTTTAGGACGTCACATCTACGCCGTCTTC
>JADLZN010009443.1:0-225487 GCA_018155175.1 Sinocyclocheilus anophthalmus | reverse complement strand
AGCCCTACTGACCACATGTTCTCACATAAATGTGTGAGTATGAGACTCAAGGGAGCAATTACAGTCAGTGAGAGATATGGATTACAGTACAATTGCTTTTTTACCACACCACAGAGTCTGACACATTTCCACTTTCCTCAGCCTATCCAGACAGATTTTTATACGTAACTGGAAGTTGTTCTGTAAAGTATATAGCACAATGTATCTTTGTCAGCAGATTTGTTTTCAGAATAATTGCTGAAGATTTTTACATTAGGCGGTTCATAATTCTAATTTGGTATACAGTAAGAAGAGTTCTGCACTGCTTTGTCTGTTTTAGACAATCTGAATGGATTTGCTTCAGCAGTTTTTTTTTGTAAAAAATAAAGTTCAATCCACCTATATTGGACTATAAAGCTGTGATTTCATCCATGCTGAAAAGTCAATCAATCTGTCTTTTAGGCCTCTGCCTTAATCAAGGCAAGGTTACCTTTGAGACAACAAATATTGCCATATGATAGCACTTCAAACAGCTATGGTTCCTCTGCCCCAGGGTAGTTAACCCATAGGCCTGCATGCTAATTATTTAAAGCTAAATTAATGTGCAACGTGACCCAGGGTTTCACCTGCCCTGCTGCCTGGAAAATGGTGGGCAATAAAAAGGAAATAAACTGAGGGTAAAGAAAGAAAGAAAAGAAAAAAAGAAAGAAAAGAAAGAAAGAAAGAAAGAAAGAAAGAAAGAAAGAAAGAAAAATGAAAACAAACCAAGGCAAATGTAATTGCTAGCTGTATTTCATTAGACAACCCTTGACAGACACAAACTCCACCTCAGGAAAAAAAAATCAGAAATTCCAAAAGGTCATGTCCATCACTGGAAGTGCTTTTAATGGCAAGGAACTGAATTGCTTTCCTGACTCTGAGAATGAGAGAGTGAAGTAAAATAATGTCTAAATACTCTTTATTTAAAATTCATGAAATAAATACCAACTTGTTCATAAAAGGGAATAAAAATAAATAATTTTCAATATTGTGCCAATAAAAAATGCAATATTGCAAACAAGCTACTACAGTTTATTTCATATAAATAATGTATGTGTTTAGGTAGATTTTTGTGAGAATGCTGTCATCATATTTAACTGAACAATCTGATCATATCCTATAATAAATACTATGTAGCTGGATTACATTTAGTAACAATAGTGTGTATGGTGTATATGTTTAAAAAATGTAATGATTTTTAAAGAAGTCTCTTATGCTCACAAAAATGAGCAAAATACAGTAAAAAAAAAGTCACTGAAATGTTATGTAAGGAATAATTGACGACGGGCCATTGAATTATTAGAATATAATGCACACCTGAGGTGGTGATTTGCATCATGGCTGCTATGCCTCAGTGTGCATTATATTCTAATATTTCAACAGACTGGAGTCATTTATTAAGCGTATTAACCTACCACTCTAAAAAATGCTGGGTTGTTTCAACCCAAGTTTGGGTCAAATATGGGCTAACCCAACTATTGGGTTAAATTTTTTAATTACATTTTTAACCCAAAAGTTGGATTAGTTCATATTTGACCCAAAGTTTGGTTGAAACAACCCAACATTTTAGTGTTTACGTTAACCACCTCAATATTGTTCAGATGTTGTATTTCAAGATTTTTGTCAGGTTTTTTCCTTAAAACGCTCTTGTGTGTAGGATTAATTTCTTAAACATCTCATCCAACGCCTGTGTTGCTAATTCCAAAATGTCATTTTAGACCTAGTAACAGAGGCTTGAGCAGTTATGAGAGAGAGAGAGAGAGCGAGAGATAGAGAGAGAGAGAGAGAGATTAAGTGTGTGTGAATTACCTGAGTCTGTGCGTCTCTCAACAGAGTTCGGCAGCAGAGTCTCAAGTAATAGCGAAACTGTAAGTTCATCTGCTTCAAAAACAGCGCCATTATTACCTCGCTTGTGATGTCATGCAGCTTTTAAGTTCCTAAACTATTTAATATAGTTTATAGTTTATACTCTTTAATATATTTAAAGTATAATTATTCCTGTGATGCTAAGATGAATTTTCAGCAGCCATTACTCCAGGTTTCAGTGTTACATGATCCTTCAAAAACAATTCTAATATGCTGATTTGATGCTTAAAAAATTCTTATATAGAAATTGTTATGAAAAGCTGGTTATGACCATGCTGGGAATTATTGTCACAACATTTAATAAGAGCATTTAGACATTTGAGTAAATTATCTTTCAACTCACCATCTCTTTCCCATATTAGAAAAGCAATTAAATTCCTTGCAATTAAAAGCTCTGTATGTTTAAATATGGATCACCCTGAACAGGTGGACTTCCACAGCTGAATCTGGTTCCACCTTTGGTTTGCAAGGCACTTTCACTATAAGGTTGCTGTGGAACAATATTGTTTCAAACACAATTACAAATAAATTGAATTTAATCAAATTTTAAGATGATATCACACTATATGACTAAATGAAATACAATGAAAACAAATATTACAAATATGAGACACCCGACATCAGCTGAGATTGTGCCAAGATATAGCATCTGTGAGGTTGCTGTAATTTATCAAAGATATCTCATTATTTTTGATTAACTTTCAAGAAATAATCTGTATTAACATCTGATAATGCCAAAATGTTTTCGAACTCACACAATACACATGCTCATGCACCTTTTCTATCTGCCAATGAAAATAAACCCAATAGAAGCCAAAGCACCTAGCTTTGCTTGTCACTAAGTTATGCAACATCTGGAACAGATACTCCACACCAACTTTCAAATAATTACTTCAAGAAATTCTGATTGAACACTGCTCGACCAATCAAATTTGAAGAGCAAAACTAACTGCCATATAATACAATATAGTCATGTGAGCTTTAGAATACTGGACTAACTCAGCCCAAGCAAATTCAGTTTATATAACACATTCATCTTCAAGACAATCATCAAGAGTCCTGCTCTGATCAAGTCAAAACCTTGTTAATCCTATCTGCTGAGGTGTTGATTTGTTTACTGCCAGAATTCCCGCTGACAAGATGTCACTTCCCTCGCGACAATCAGATGCGTACAAGCAGAGAAAACAATCTTTAATGGCTTTCCTGGAAAGGGGCAGACTGTAAATTTAATTTAAATAATTTCTTCTGAAATCACATATTAGCATCTTAGCTTGCTTTAATCAACTTCACTCACTCTCTCTGTCTGGTAAAGTGCCTTTAAAGTGCTCAATGCTTTTAGAGCGTGGATTTTGTCTATTTTGTTGGTGCTGAGTCACAGTATTTGTATTGAAGATGCATTTGATAGCTGAGAGACAAGTCAGCTCAACATTCCCAGTCCCTTGTAGATGAAATTTAGACCCCTAAGAAAATTTTTGACTAAACTCCAAAAAGTGTATTAAAGGACTAAAGCCTGTGTTATACTTTCCGCATGCGCAATCCGGACGCGTACACGGGCAGCACGAACGCGGACTACTTGTATTTATACTAACGTTACCGAGAGCATACGCTGATGGTCCGCTCCGCGGATGTGTTCCATACATGTGTAGTAGATCGGCTTGAACAATAAACAAACAATTGCCCAGAGTTATTGCACATCTAGCTGTCTTTATATTGTTTTATCGACGGATTGTACAGGTTCGAGTAGCAACGGGCTTCTTCACACAGCCTGAGCATGCGCAGTAGCCTACCTGTACTTGTCCGCGCGGTCACAAAAAATGTGAAAAAAACAATGTGAGGCACACGCGGTGTCCGCGCAGCGCCCTCCACGCACACCCTCCGATGACGATTTTTACATCACGCATACCATAGCGGACTCGCAGACGTGGAAAGTATAACACAGGCTTAACTAGACTCACTCCCAGCAACTGCATCTACGTAAGGAGTCAATCAATCAAGCATGGTGCTTTCTAATGGCTCTGGAAGTGATTGTAAATCTAATTCAACTTTAATTACTAAAACTAAAAACGGAAATACAATATAAAAACCTAAATAGAAAAGTGTTCACAATAAAAAACTAAAACTAAAATAACAAAATTATTAAGAAACTAATGAAAAAGAAATAAATTGTATTGCAAAGTTGAAACCGATTTAAAATAAAACGAATTTAAAATGCAAAACTATAATTAACCTTGGTCTCAGCACATTCCAGGGTTTGTTGTTGTTATATATATTTTGTTTAAGAATCTCTTCGCTCACCAAGGGGGCATTTATTTGATCAAAGTACAGCAAAACAGTAAAATGTTGAAATCTTTTTACTATTTAAAATAACTTTCTAATAGGAAATATTTTAAAATGTAATTTATTCCATGTGCATCATACATAGCAAATTTGCAGCATCATCCTCCAGGTATTCAGGGTCACATGATCTCAGGATCATTATATATACTGATTTGCTGGCTTATCAATTATTTACAAAACCGCTGAGTAATTTTTTTCAGGATTCTTGATGACTAGAAAGATCCAAAGATCAGCTTTATCTGAAATAAAAAGCTTTTGTAAAATTATACACTATTCCATTCAGTAGTCTTTTTATAATTTTTTGGGAAAGAAATTAATACTTTTATTTAGCAAGGATGCTTAAAATTGATCAAAAGTGATGATAAAGGCATTTATAATACAAAGATTTCTATTTCAGATAAAATGTGTAATATCGATATAGGAATTATATGTATCGCCCGAAATTACGAATATATGTGATATCCAATTTTGGCATATCGTCCAGCCCTATTTCCCCCCAAACCATGAGCTCCAAAGCAGCATATTAGAAAGATGCTGAAGGATCATGTGACACTGAAAACTGCTAATCTGAGACCAAACCTGTACATGCTTCAGTTAAGACAAGACCACAAGTCTGATTGGGGGTCAGTGTTTTTAGGCAGCTGCAACATAGACTGCCTTTTCTGGTGAGTCACGGCAGTAATCAGGTCATCTTTAGATCAGTCACAGAAATCACAGGAGACTGTGCGTGTCCGGGCAGGTACTCTGCTAAAAGGCTAAGAAGAGCCAACACACTACAGCCAACAGAACAAATAATGGTGTCAGACGTTGTTGAGGGCAGGAAACAGAAGTCACTAAAGACAAGGGTTGAAAACTGGGGGGGAAAAAACTACCTAACTAACTAACACGACTTGAGAACAACGAAACCAACCCAACGCAAAGCAAAGAAAAACACAAACGAAAGCAAAACAAAAACCGGGGGAAAAAAATCTATTTAAGATTTATTGCAACTAACATGACTTGAGAACACCCAAACCAAGCCAAAGCAAAGCCAAAAAAAACAAGGCAAAACAAAACAATGACTGAATTCAGCAAATCATATGGAATATGTGTTATTCCACATTCATGGTTTCTTTTACAACTATTAAATGTACTTGCATGAGCAGGCTCTAATAAAAAAGTATTTTTGCACCCTCATTCTGCCATTCGGTCCACAAACACTATTTTAAAGGAGACGGTATTGCTTATAGTGGATCCATCACAATTAAAACCCCATTTTATAGCATTTTTCATCAAATGGGGGCCAGGCCCTGTAGTCTAGCCCTGCTACATAAACTCTGAAGGCCTCTGCCCTATTACTAGACAAGGTAGATCAGCCCGAAGAGCTGACAGGCAGCCTGATAGCTGGCACTCCGCTGAAATATACAACTCCTTTTCAGATTTCGAGAGACTCCATTCACAGGTTCATCTGAGGTGGGTAATTGCTTTCTCCCTGAAGCAGACTGCTCATTGCTTCTGCCAACCTGCCCGTCACGACGACGTGAGGGGCAGCGGGAACCAGAGGTCTAGAAGCACAATTAATAAGGGAAATGACCAGCCCAAACTGATTAGAGAAAACCCAGTGCAAATGTCTACCAGGAAGTTTAAAACACAAAAGGTAAAAATAAGCAAAGTTATTAGCTTGCTTGTCCTTGTAGATTACACAGCCCATAACTAAAACACTACTGTAATGGAGCAAAGACAATAGAGATGGTGAATTTGTAATTAAATTAGCAAAAGCTCATCATTCATAAACAATGGCTTTGAACCAATGTACATTTTGGGATACATATGCTATCCGTTCCATGCATGTGGTTTATTGTTTTAGATAATGAGTCACTAATCAAAGCCTGGTGCTTCAGAGAAAATTAGACTTTGCACAATGAGATTGAAAAACTGCTGCGAGTCCTAATTACTAATATGACAGAGCTTCATATTTAATAAGGATACAGCATTGAAAAAAAATGTATTCACAGTAACCTGCTCTGTTTACCCCATGGACACAATGAAACGCTAAATCACTTCAAAAGCACCTTGAGAATTAGTGCCAGAAACATGAAAAGGGAAAGAAAGGCTATCTGGAGGAAGACTTCATTAAGAAGCAAAACTGAGAAACTTTGGACAACAAAAAGAGTAAGGTTCATCAAAGAAACGTTTAATAATATGTCAATATGTAAATGCAGCATTTCACACTAGTGAAATCCAGTTTTGTAACATGGTAGCTGGACAATAATGACCATCTAGAAACCAGCTGAGATTTAGATCTTCAAAACGTGGTTATTTCCTCAGGGTGTTGAAGTCATGTTGGAAAGCACATTAATCAATAACCAAATGTCACCGACAAAGGAATAACATCTCTTGGAGATCAATGGTGACTGCGAAGTGTTGGTGTGTAACACACTTTGGCAAATCTGATACATACCTTGTATCCTGGGCCTAGTTGATGGATGGCGAATATCTGAGCAGGGTTTAACGCTTCACTGAACACATAGATGGCTCCGAGCTGTCCGCAGAACACTCGGTTGGCGTCTGCCGTCTCAGATGAGCCGAGGAAACATTTGTCATAGCTCTGTGATAAGCACATGAAGAAAACAGCTTGGAGTTCTCCATAACAAAATTTCTCAAAAGTGAATAGTAGGGGAAAGAGTAGAGCGCTGGTGTGGAAATATAGTGGATGTCAGTATGCAGACTTCATAATCAGCGAGTAACGGTTCACAGCGTAACTGAGATGTAGCATTACAGATATGTTATTCAGTGCTGAAACCTGCCTATTAGTTTAATCAAAATCGGCACCCAGGAGATCTGAGGTTAAGCACTGCTGGTCCAACCTTTTAATTATCTTACATTGCTTTCAGTGAAGTACAGCAAAACAGAGGCAAAGGTCTGTGAAATGTAATCCAATCGTTGAATCCCCCAGATAATATCTCATAAAAGGTTTGAACTGGCAAAATAAAGTCTGTATTTCAGATTTTCTACATTAGAGTGTTCCATTTTATTAATTGGAATTTTTGTTGTGGTTATTCCAAAATAAAATAATTACGTTTCTTATATTGTACTTGGGTAGATTACTTACAAATTGTAGTCGATTGCTGATTTCAATTTACAATTAAAATTGTAGTTAGCAACGTAATCCATTACACATTTTAGTAATACAATCTGACAAATTTTTGATTACTTTTAGATTACTTCTGAATCGATGAAATGTTGAGAAACCACTTCTTAAAACTGAAATGATTTTCTTAAATCCAGTGGTCGAATGCTGTGTGGCCTCTCAACTTTCTGTGTAATTATAACCAACTTACTAGTGTCCGGTCTTTGTGTGAATATTCACAAAACTGGAAGACTTTCTGAATAAATATAAGTGGTAGTAGTTTTAACAAGGGTCCACTTAAATATGAAAAAGAAGAAGAATTAGGGAGACCAATAAATTATGAACAGTTACTGTATAGTGTGAATAATCTGAAATAATGTAATAATAAAAAAGTAAACTGGAGTCTGATTACAAGTATTTTAAAAGGTAATATAATCTAAGTACTTAATTCTGGAATTATACATAATCCAGATCACATGCAATCAATTATTACCCAGCATGTACAAGACAGTATATAGAGAGGGAGGAAACACAATATTTAAAAATAGTTTTTACTATATTTAAATAAACTATTATAATTTATTAATATATAAAATATATAAAGGATATCTAAAAATACATACACAAAAATACTGATTAAGAAAAGGATTTTTGCAGCATGCACTACATGAATGGCTTGATTTGCTGGCAGAAATAAATGTAATTTATGTATTCTGAAACTGTGATAAATCAATGCATCTTTCATAGTTTAATTTCACACTGTGCACACAGTGGTGATGATATTTCTCTGAGACAACATCCGGTAGCTACAGACAGCTGCGGTAACTGCGATAGCAAAGTGGTCTTACGTCGTTGGTGTTGACGTGCCAAGCCATGTCGCCGTAGGAGACAAGCTGTCCATTGACGTAGCAGCGAATCTCACTGTTCCTCCAGCGGTTGTAGATGTGAACGATGCTAATCATGTACCACTAGAGAAGGAAAAACGTT
This sequence comes from Sinocyclocheilus anophthalmus, assembly GCA_018155175.1. Classification (NCBI taxonomy): domain Eukaryota; kingdom Metazoa; phylum Chordata; class Actinopteri; order Cypriniformes; family Cyprinidae; genus Sinocyclocheilus; species Sinocyclocheilus anophthalmus. Next base: position 217,170 of record JADLZN010009443.1, on the reverse strand, counting down.
ATTACATTGTGATTTTGTCAGCATTAAAACAAAATAAACCCTTTTCATTTCATTTTCATTTTATTCTCTTGCACAATCAATGATTTATCAGTGTTTGCTATTCTAGGAAATAGAATTATAGGTTTGCTATAAGGAAATAGATACATACACTGTCAAGTTGCATTTATACATCATAAAAATTATACAAAAGACTGATAATATAACAGAGGAGAGGAGAGGAGAGAGAGGAGAGGAGAGGAGAGGAGAGAACAGAGGAGAGGACAGGAGAGGACAGGAAAGGCAGGTTTACTTAGCAGGAGACAAGGGTCATTACAGATTTCATTTCTGTCAATGTGCCACCACACGAAAGAGTCACGATATGGTGCAGTCAGTGTTTCAAACACACTCTGGAGTGAAGCTCACACCTTTCAGGACAAGAAGCATGCTGCTTGTTGTATATTTTTAAAGCAACGTAACACGCAACAGAGCTGTTCTTAATCCTTTTCTTTTTCATACTAGTTCATTTTTAAAACAACATGACTAACATATCCATTTTGCTATTTTGAAAAATGCATACATATATGCATGAACTATGATATTGCTCTATTGCCATTCTGCTGCTGCAACCTTTCTGCAGTTTTTTATTTATTTATTTTATCCTCAAAACAAAACCACATAAAAAATCGAATAGAGTTGCTATAAAGCCTGTTACTGCTTATATTAAGTCACTAAATCAAAATTTCAAAGCTGTTATTAGGAAGATAAAAAGAAAAAGAAATAAAAACCCTATATAAGTCTAAACCACTGGAGATCAGAAGAATTAAACGGTTCATTTACATGTGCATGATAGAGGAAAATCTGATTAATCCAAAGAACTGCATTTGGCTTCTTAAACTAACAATGAACTGTTGTTTTAATCATAAATTGGATCACAAGAAGTATGAATCACATCGCTTATCTGCACATTATTCCACTATACACATGAAAATGAAAACATTAAATTGAATTTCTTAAATTCTGTCTCCCACTACAGAAAATGGCCTCAGTTACCTTATGTCCTGGGGTTTAGTAACAGTTTGTAAACATATTTAGCCCAGTTAACTGGATCATGCATTTTCCGACACAGCTTCGTGATTTTCACTGAGCATCACAGCAAGAAAATTCACAAGTGCATCCACTCAATTCTTACTCCTTCACAACACAATCAGTAGATTACTACAGATGCTAGTAGGAGAGAGAGAGAGAGAGAGAGGGAGAGAGAGAGAGCTGGAGAATCAAAGCTGGAAATGAAGCTACCGTGCGGGGGCTGAAAGTTCATTATTAACGAAGTGCTGGAGCACTTCCTTTCGACTTCAACGACGCACAATCAAGCAGTTTCACACAAAATGTGCGAGTCAGCCGATGCCTTGCTCTGTGCGGAATCTGAAATGAAAAAATTGAAAAATACAATATATAGAATTCAGAACACATGGAGGTGCTATCTCTAATCATTTCTGGTTTAAAAAAAAAAGCTAAACCAGTTCTAAGAATGTGATCCCGTGAATCCAGTTTAGCTTGAAAACCACCTAAATATAATATGTATATATATAAAATAAAATAAAAAAACACTTTATATTTAGCTTACAGTTGGTTTGATGTTTTTTTTTCTTGTCCCAGCCTGGTTTTCTATAGGAGTTTTGGGCACTTTGGCTGGTCAGACTGGAAAAAGCATCTTTCTGACCAGCTAAACCAGCATAACTCCAGTTTAGCCAAACTAGGAGATCATTTTAAACCAGCTAAGACCATGTTAGACCAGCTACAACCAGCAAACCATCTTAGGCTAGTTTATGATGTTCTACTTCAGCAGGGCAGGGAAAATCCCATCTTAAGCTTTCTAATAACAACTTGTTTTGCTGGCCTTAGCTGGTCTACTAGTTTGACCAGACCTGAAAACCAGAAAACCAGCTTAGGCTGGTCTACAATGTTTTTAGCACAGTATGTAGGTTTCTTGATATGCATTAACTAGTTTTCTGTTCCAAAACAGAGGAGCGAGTAAAGATATCTTACTGTATGTCAAATTGTCAAAGACAGTTTTGTGTTCTCTGTTCGCCACAATAGAAGCATTCACCATCACATACAAGAAAACTAACAGCACAAGAGAGCGTTTTAGTGTCTTCAAGAGCAGAGAATGAGTGTGATTCTCAATGTGAATCAATACTCTGTTTTTCTTTGTGAACATCTTTTATTCTGAATCTGTATCATGCACAGACTGAACTCTGAGTTTGTGTGAGCGATCCTACGCTTGGCTCCAGGCTACAGATCTGGCAGCACAACAGCAAGCAGGACCCAGTGCTCACTTTCAAACGGTAGCTAGTGTTATTAGCATGGCAGCCTTCAACAATGCTGTTTTGTAACCTCCTCACAAAGTCTGGGGCAGTTTCTCAATGCCTGGATCTACATAATGTATGGAGGAACTGAACTCAATATTGTGAACTCAAGAACATTTAAGAAACAATTTTTTTTCAATGGATGTTCAAAAATGGACGTTGTCCTTCTTTCTCTCTCTCAAAACACACTCACTCTTTCTCCCTCGAGGAACATTTTCCCTCGCTCCTGAAATCCTGGCCAATAAACACGTGTCTGTGCTATTGATCTGAGCTCTAACTACCCACAAGTCTCTACATATGATGCTCTTTTTGCCTGGCTGACATTAAAAACCCAAATTAATGTCTATTTCCACCCTAGTGCCCCTCTGCAGAGGTTTTCCAGTGATTCCAGAACATTCTGCCCTGGGGTTCAAACACCTATTGGTTTAATCAGCAGAATCTGACCTAATTCCCTTTTATGCTTGCATAATCCACCTCATCATCAAAAAACAAAATCCTCTAACAAAGCTAATTATATAAGTGGCAAAGCAGCCAGCGAACTCTCTCTCTCTCTCGTATTACAACGCTTTAAAACAAAGCCATCAGTTTAATTTACTTACAGAAAGCATGCGCTGAAGGTCATTTTCTTTTCTGCTAAGCAAGTTTTATCTATGAGTTGACAAAGTTATATATAACCGCATTAAAGCGTAGGCTGTGAATGTAGTCACCAGTAAAGGTAGGGTTTGTCTTTGTCCACGTTGATGTTGTTCAGAGGATCCATGCGGAACCAGGTGTTGAGGGTAAAGCCGTTCTGATAAGGCCATTTAGCAATGGGAGGTAACGCAATCGCCTGGCAAAAAAACAGAGGGCAAAAATGTCTTGTAGCCTGTATATGTTATGTATAAATCTTTTAACATGCTAGACATTTGTTTATATCCATCCAGCGCTTCAAAAAAATAAACAATTTATGCCATCAACTTATTGTTCACAAAATACAAATAGCCAGTCAAATAAATATATGAAAAATAGTCACAAGCACCATATTAGTTTTTATATTTACTAGTATTGGTCGAAATTGGATATACTGTATATATACATATATAGACATGCACACTCTAATTTTACTTTTAGTTTACTTTTGCTGCACTTAAAGTTATTCTTTAAAAGCACTAAGGATTTAATTAAAAATATAATCAAACTGTTAAATGTAATCCTTATTAAATCTCAAAATAAATGTCAGCATTTGTCAATGTATACTACCATTCAAAAATTGGGTAAGTAAGATTTTTCCTTTGTTGAAAGACATTAATACTTTAATCAGCAAGGAATGAATTGATCAAAAGTGACAGTGAAGAACTTAAAGTCAATGCTAAATTGAACTTTCTATTCATTAAAAAAATACTGGAAAAAATTCCATAAAAATATTAAGAGGCACAATTTTTTCAACACTGCATATTATAAAAATTATTATTATTATTATTATTATTCAAATAGCACATGATTTCTGATGCGACTCTGAAGACTGGAGTAATAGCTGCTAAAAAAATTCAGCTTTGCCATTGCAATTAAAATTTATAACATACTAAAACAGACAACCGTTCTTTTAAATTGTAATAACATTTCACAGTATTTTTGATCAAATAAATGCAGGCTTGATCAGCTTAAAACAATTCTTTCGAAAGCATAAAAAAAAACCTTACCGACTCAAACTTTTGAACAGTTGTCTGCATTATAAATGTTTATTTGTAGCGGATTGCTTTAAATTTTTGTATTTATTTATTTAGACAAATTTTTTTTTTTTTTAATATGGTTATTATTAGTTAACCATACTGTGAAAATAACATTCAAAACAACTTTTAATTTAACTTCACAACAACTGAGATATGCATTCAAAGGAAACGCAAAAGAGGCTAAAAAGCGGAGGTCACTCACAGCTGCACTTCGGCCAGGGAAGTTAAAGAAAGTGTCTGGTCCGTGTCTCTGTGCCATTTGAGTCAGAACTGAGAGCAGTTTGACTGCATGTCTTGGCTGTGGAAGACAGAAGTACGTGAGAGGTAAGACAAGTGACTTATGGAAAAACCAAATCACCATAACTAAAATCCCTCAGGACCTTCTCAGCAAGAACCTCTGAAATGTTCAACTTTAAATTTAACGTTTTGCCTCACTAAATCAGTTCTGATTTAAGAACATTGATCCAATCTGTCGTATTCTCACCTGTTTTGACAAGATAATGAAAACACATGCTGATCAAAACATTCCATTTTCGTGTCTCATAACTAATTGTTTCATTAAAGCCCCAGTCCTCGCACGAGTCTCGCTTTTTGACTCCAGAGGGGTACTTCACTCTATCCAAAAACTGAAAACTATTGTCACAACATCCTCACTGTGGTGTCCGCCAGCACTCGATGTTCAGTCAATATCCCTCACTCGAGAGAACAGTGAATCGATACCTGGGCAGGCCTGATCTGTTCTGCGGTTGATTGCTCTAGAGGTCTAAAAAGGCTCAACGATCTCCAAAAGCGGTGAAGCTAACAACCCCTTGGAGCCCCAGAGCCCTACATGAGTTTTCACTCATTTTCAGTGGCTTACCCACAATCCTCCTTCTCCTCTCAGCATGCTGAAGAGCAATTTGAGTTCTTTGACGGTGATACTGTAGCTGGCCAGAACTCCCAGCATATCCACCAGCAAGTCTGTGCATCATGGAGAAAAAAAAAAAAATATACAGACAGAGAGGCGTTAGATCTGGATGAACTGAAGTGGGAAGAGTGTGCATGTAAACAGATTACCCCGGAGCACAGGTGTGTGTGCAACATACACAAGATATTATATCATAACACAGCACAAAATAGCAATTTCATATAAAGACATGTGGAAGCATCAAACCATGGCAGACAGACCCCAGAATGCACCTTTCCTGAGTGTGATGGCATAACTCGGCAGGCCCTTGGAGAACTTCCATTGTTCAATATAACTTAGTTAAACATAAAAAAGGTTTAAATTAACGGTTTAAAGTGTAAAAAAAGTATTACATGAAAGAGACTTATCAAATGGAATGTACAATGTTTAATGAAAATCGAATTGTTAAATATTAAATCAAAACAATATGTCATAATATATATACTGTTATATAGAATATATAAAAAAAAAGCGTGCCAGCAAAGGAATACATTTGTATTATATTAAATGTGATGTGTGTGTGTGCGTAATATTACTATATTTATACTTATATATATATATATTAAAAGTAATTAAGATATTATGGCAGATAGGAGCTAAAGTAAGGCTGCTAAAAAATCAAGCTTGCAATCATAGAATAACCATGCTTTTAAACTTATTAAATAAAAACACTAAAAAACACACACGCACACGTCTATGGTTCATAAACAGCACCTACAGTTACACACTCACCGCTGTGAGGACAACATGAGAATGTATGCTAATTAATGCCATTTTACACTGTAATTTCGAGTTTCATCAAGACTGCTGATGAAACCTTCCATGAGGCAATTCACAGCCTCTGCCTCTTAGAGGATTTTGATTGTGAAAAATGGCATTTAATGTATGCAGACAGAGGAACATGTTGGCCATGAATTACAGATGGAATGAATCAAAAAACATTCTTCTTCATTCATAAACGGTAACTAAAATTTAATATTGCTCTAAACTGCCACTCAATCTCATTACCAGACGGTGCAACTAATGAGATTTTTCTCTCGGTTTCTCTTCTGCCTAAGCCTGATGAATTCCACTGCTGAGAAGATTGTTGTTTAATCCACATTCTTTCACTCACAGCAATTCACACAGCTCTCAGACGTCTAAAATATCTTTACCCATATCTTGCACCCATATCTTGCACGTGCTGTTCAAAGCAGAGTGTTACCAAACAAAAAGCTTGATTTAATATGCAATAAGGTTAAAATAAATCCCCTGGCAACCCACACAGCTTGATCTCAAATCTCACCTAAATACCAATTTTTTTAAGAAACTAAGCAAATCACAGTCGACCATAGCCAATGATCACATTTTGTTTGTGATAAGGAAACGTTGTGATTGCTGCTTCTTTGGCGTTCAATTTAAATGAATAGCTGACCTGAAAAAAAAAACTTTATTATTTTACGCCCACAAAAAATAAATAAAATAAAATTATTTAAAAAAAAAATAAAATAAAAAATATATAAAATTATTTATTTTAAAGTTAAAAATAAAAAATAATAAATAAAATAAAATAAATAAATAATAATAAAATGCTATTTATTGTTTTAAATGCTATTTTTGTGTTGTGGTATGGAAAAGTTTCGGTTACTATTCTTTTGGAGTTCCATTGAAAGAATAGACAACCTAAAAACTGTCATTATACTAACGCTCATGTCCAAAAATTGGATTTAAAGATAAATTTTTTTACTAGATCTTTTTCATACAAGCAGTTCATAGTGTCAGGTCACAGTGTTCAAGCTCCAAAAAACAAAACAACCATCACAAAAAGCACCAGAAAAGGAGGGATGCACCGAAATGAAAATTCTTGGACGAAGCAGAAACCGAACAAAATTAAACACTGGGCAAAAGGCCGAAAACGGTTTGTCCCGTTTTTTCCCCCCGTTGCCAATTTTCCCCATTGCATAACATTAAATAGCCAAAAATTGCTTTTTGAATTGGATATTTTTTTAAACATTTCAGCAGACATTATACAATAAAACACAACTTAACCTAAAAATAAAAGTTAGTAAAAATATATGTTTAGGCCATTTTTTAGACCCCCTTCTTGAATCAGGCATGTATTTTTTTTTACCGTACAAATAAATACAGCCTTGCTGAGCATAAGATACTTCTTTCCGTACTGTCTTCTTTCTAAAACATTAGGAAATTTTATAGATCCCAGTCTGAACACTATGTGTAAATGTTACAATAAATGTTTTAATAGAGCTGTTGTAATTATTATTATTATTATTGTCTTACTTTTTATTTATTTTACAGAACAACAGTAAAATTACAATAATAACATTCATTAATGTTGATGGAGTTCTTGCTTTTTCTCAGCTTTTATTTTGGCAGAAACACGCAGGAAGACCTCAGTGCATCTTTTTGTTGACAAATGATTCTCATTACGAATTTGGGAAGACGTTTGTCGCACGTATCGCATTGTCACATGCCTTGTAAAAATTCATAAAAATGTTACTGAGCAGCTGACGAGTAACACGGTTTCAGTGCAGATTTTCCTCGTGCTTTGGACTTTGAACCCTGCCGCCGCGAGCTCATGCAGCACTGTTTGAATACAAGCAATTCGTGCATGTATTAGAAAACATAACGTTCTGCAGTTTATTTAATTGTTTAAGGGCATTTCGCGATTTCAATCATCATACAGTAACATGCAACAATCACCCTTCCTCTTCTCATCAAAGAAATGCGATGCAGTACTAAACAGTCTCTCGCTGTCGGTGCTTGTAATGTTTTTTTGCATTGTTTTCGGACAGCTTTAAATGTTTCCACACTGCCGACATGTTTGCTGCATTAGTGTGTGCCTCTATTCGCGTCACGTCATTGTTCGTTACAATTTGTTCAGTCGTTTCGCTTATTCGGTCGAACACCGAAAAAGCGTTTTTTTGCTATTTTCGGCCAAATAACTTCGGTTGGCGAACATTCGGTGCATCCCTACATAAAAGTAGTCTTCAGAAGCCATATAAAATGAGCAGACGTATATTTTTCAGTGACAATTTGCAAAATCCTTTTTCTAAAAAAAACAACAACAAAAAACAGAATGACTGTTCTGACTATTTTTGCACATCTTTCATTTCAGAGCTGTTTAAACATTTTCTGAACCATTTATATAGCTTTGGGGAAATAGAAAGAAATGGGTTTTACAAGAGGTCAATTCTTAAACTCTGGAAGAGGGTCAGGTCGAGACCACTCACCTGCGATCATGTCATCCACAGAGCTCATTTTGAGCAAAAGCCTCTGAATGAGGCCGACCTCAGTGCTGGTCTGCAGGTTGCGGACACTCTTGCGCAGTATGGCGGTAAACATGCTCCAGATTTCCGCCTGGCATGTGACTTCACAGTGTTCCAGCAGCTCCAACATGCAGATGATGGCCTCTGCATCCTGGATGATGAAGTTCATCTCCAGATCAAACTCACCACCAACCAGCTGGAGGAGAAGAGAAAGAAAGAGAAGGGAAAAGGACAAGGGAAAAAATAGATTAGACTCATTTTAAGTAACAAGAAGGAGTGCTTTCCTTCTAAAGCTTTTAGCATCTGTTTGATGTCAGACAAACACAAGTGAACCAATTGTGCCAACAAATAGCTTAACTAAACCAGATGTTTCAACAATCAAATCCTTCTAGTCCTCTTCCGGTCATAAACAATAACTATAATCATTTGGGAATTATAAACACCAATCAATATTTGTGTTCTGTGGACTAAGCAAGCATGAAATTAAAGATTTCAAGACTTGTCTCGAGCACATGGGAAGACTTTAGGCACCTTCTTCAGAGAGCAGCGATGCACACATGTGGAAAATAGACCCCTGCTTCTTGAGGATTATTTTACAACATTATCCAGAGTCCACAACTCCGTCTAACTTGTTGTGAATTTTTGTTGCCAGACGGAGATTAACTCTTGTCACGCCTCAGTTCCCATAGATCATTGATTCTCAACTGGTGGGTTTTGACAAAAATGGTTTGAGATAGGCCTGGGCGATAAAACGGTATCGATATTTATCGAAGGTACACCTTCTTCGAAAACGATATTAAAAATATTCGATATAGTGCACGATATAGGCACGTGCTATGAGTGACGCAGGCAGCTCACACAAACACGAACACATGCTGAACTGTGTGCTGTGCCTGCCTGTGATGAGGAGATTTTAAATCTACATTTGTCTATAATTTAAAATTAACATTTGCATTTGAATGTCAGGGAGCGTCATCAGTGGCATACGAGATGCGGTGATGTTGTAAGTGACGTTGTTGCATTTGAATGTTTTGTTAGTCTAGCCCACGAGATGCGCCACTGCTGTGTTATGCATTCAAAATATTAGAGAAATATAGAAGCTCAATGCGGAGAAACCTGGTTTAGGTGAAAACCGAAAACAAGCCATTCACACAGATGCCTATTCTGCATATTCTGTGTCTGCATTAGACGGACAAATATGACTGCTGCACTCGCGTCTCACACAAGAGATGTAGCCATGCAAAGTTAAAACAGTTTAAACTTTTAGAAAACACATTGCGAATTTGTGGAGGTTTATTCCCTTTTACTGCGTCTCTTATGTTTTTAAATGCAATCTGCGTGAATGGCGATTCGGCTCTTTGTATTAAGCAATGCATAAATACATGATGCTGTTTTGTTCATAATTGTTTATGCAATACTCGAAATTATATTAGATTTTTATGAGTTAATTTAGACGTAATGCACGTTTTTTTATAGACAGTTATTTCCTTGCGTTGACAATTTAAATGTGCAGCATTATTTTGCTCATTGCGCCCTCCTGGGGCCTCGGGAGACAATTAGACCTATAAAATAAAGACCTATTTAATCTGCATATAAAAAATTAGAAATTAGATATTTGTTTAATTTGTATTGTTTGCTTGACTGTTAAACAAAAAAATATTTGTTTGTCTCAATAAATTGGGTTAATTTTAAAATACAGTGGTTAAATTAAAAAAAAGATTATATTGCTCTTTGTTTAAAAAAAAAGTCAATAATTATCGATACGGAACGATATGAAACATTATATCGTTGAAACATTTTTTAGCTATATCGCCCAGCCCTAGTATGAGAGTTGTTCTGATTGTTTGTTGGAGAAGAGAAAGAAAAATGTGCTCATTATACTAACAAGTATGCCACAAACGTTCTGTTATTAACGCGAACAAATCAGACAGAATTTATTTATTAATTAAATAAAAATATATTAAAAAATTACAATAAATATAAATTATAAAATGTATTTATTTGTTTATAAAATGAAATAAAAAAAAATAAAATAAAAAAAAAATTAAATTACATATGGTTCAACGGTTATGGGGGGACATAAAGGTTTGTGGCAATCACAATATGTTCTGTAAAGTGAATTATTGGTTTCCAAGAGCATGAAACCATTAAAACTCAAGAAACATTTAGAAACCAAAACTATTAATGTTCTAAGTCCTGAAACAAAATAAGCTCTGAACCGCTAGCTTAAATGAACTTGCTATCTAATTGCTCTGCTGTTTTGATTTGACTGACAGTCTACTGTACTCATTTCTCAGCTGAACAGCTGATGGGCGTCATGACAACCACACTTTCTACACTTTCTTTTCAGCCTTTATTTGAGGAGTGATTTGCATGGACGTGTTAGAGCTGTACTCTCTAACGGACCAAAACAGCATGACGAGAGGCAGTGGAGGAAGCGATAAACAGTGCCTCATCCCTGGGGGGAAAAAAAAGACATTTTATTTATGAAAACGTCCATCAGTCAGTTTCCTCAGCCTTTTATAACATCCTAATGTGTGCAATGACTGACAGTAAAGAAGACAGCAGCAACAATTATAGAGTATAGCAATGCGCAGCATGTTAAATCAATTATAATAGCATACAAAGACAGTTTGTCACATTAAACATGCACTTGAGAAAAGGAAACCTCACATAAACACTTTAAAAGGACCGTACTGTCAGAAGTAGACAGCAGATGACACACAAACTACTACTATCTTCTGTACAACAATGGCACAAATGAGTATTTATTCACCAAAAACAATAGAACAAGGTCCTGCTTTAATGCCAACCTAAATGAATCATTATGACAGGAAGGTATGCAGCATCTGTCTGACTTCCTAAAAACTAATTAGCATGAAGAATGAACAGAAAAAAAGTGTCTCTGAAGTCTCAACTGAAAACACATCTGGACCTAAAGCTGAACCCAGTGGCACACCAATAACTGTTTTACTTATAAAAGTTTTATGCTGAGGGGTTCTCAAAAAAAAAAAAAAAAAGGCTAAAAACAAGAAAGTGGAAGTTTGACAGTTAATTAAACTTCACTCTTCGAAGCCCTGGCATAATCGATATACTGAGTTTGATGTCAGGACACAATTTTATACAATATATATTATTTGAGACCATTGCATATATTTTAGTCATAAAAAAGATCAACATGAGCTACACTGCACATCAATTTAGAAATGATCACCGAATTTAGCCCAGTCTGTTTTGATCAAACCTAATTTGCTTTCCGATTTGCAATTAACAATGTCCCACAGTCGTTCAACCAAAAGGCAGTTTCACTGTTTTAATAAGATTTACTTCTGTTTTAAAGAAAACTCAGTGAAGAGTAACAGCATATCAATGAGACTCTAGAGAGTTTTTTCCCCCTTCAATTGTAGTCCCAGAATCAAGTACAGAATCATAAAAAACTAATTCCCTTTTAATGGCTAAAATCAATCTTCTGAATAAGTAAAAATATCCAATTGTCACGCAGCACTGCTCTTCTTTTAAAAGAGTGGGATATTTCTTTCTTCCAGTGTGTGCACTGCATGCTTTGTCACCAGCCATTGTATTTACTAATTAGTACGATGATTATATGATTAATCCTAGTGTTTATCAAGACATAAAATAAAAATTTTCTTAAATGAACAGTGCAGTTCTTGCTTACTGTTATTGCTAAATTGTGAAATGTATCATTTAACATCTTCACTTTTAATAAGTCATACACCAGAACAAAAAGGATGGAAAGCCAGACAAGGTCTGCTCATTCAACACAGCTTCTCCTTTAATCACAGAGCTCATCCCACTCTAAAGTGAGGTGTTTAATTGCATGCTAAGATCCCGGGAGTAATTTACATCCATTGTGCGACAAGAGGTAAATGAAAGCACAAAATCAAAGATTAGACACTCATGGCAAAAGAAAGCACTCTCTCTCAGACCAAACAGGAATCACTCACAGTGAACAGTTAATCTCTGTTAATTTGCATTGAATTTCAGTGTCTAGATTACCAGTTGAGAGTCGCTACAGCTCAAAACACTCACCTAAAATATCTTGACGCTAATTCAAATATTTAAATGAAACAACCATTTATTTGCTAGAAGTGCAGAAATATTAGGGACATTGGTGCTTGAACTACCTTTACAAATCTGAACCCAAACATATACATTTAAATAATAAAGTATATACACCATTCAAACGTTTGTGGTGGCAAAGATTTTTTTTAATGTTACAAGTCCAATTCTATTTATTTTAATATATTTTAAAATGTAATTTATTCCTATGATGGCAAATCAGAATTATTTAAACCTGCCATTCCTCCAGTCTTCAGTCACATGATCTTTCAGAAATCATTCTAATTTGCTGATTTGGTGCTCAAGAAAGATTTCTTATTATGTACTGTATTTTTAAAACAGCTGTTTAACATTTTTGTGAAACATTTTTTCATGTTCTTGATGATATAAGGTTCAAAGGAACAGTATTTATTTGAAGTCAAAGCCCTTTTTTTAATATTATAAATGTCCTTTTTGTATATATAAATATCATTTTTACTGTCACTTTTGATTCATTTAATGCATCCTTGCTGAATATATGTATTAATTTCTTTCAAAAGTGAATCCTCTACAATTTTCTACAACACTACTCTACAATCTTCAAGTGACAACTCTTGAAAAAGAATAGTTCACCCAAAAAATAAACTTTGCTGAAAATGTACTCACCCTCTGGCCATCTATGATATTAATGAGTTTGTTTCTTCATTGAATCAGATTTGGGGAAATTCAGCATTACATTTTGGATAGCCCAAGAGTGAGTAAATTTCAGCAAATTTTAATTTCTTAATTTAAACACAATGGCATTGGGAAGTTTTAGTTTACTGGTTCCATTTCTCTCCAAAAATAGCTAGGAATGCTGAGGGAAGAAATGAGGTCAATATCAGCAGAACCGCTCAATCTAGAATCCGCTGATTTGGCACTTGAAGCAAAAATGAAGTGGGAGAGAGAAAGGTAATTAAACATTATGGTCAAGACATTTATGAGCAAAAACGTAACTTTCATGAGCGTTGCTTAAATGATCAGACTTTTTGGAAGCTCACATAAAGGCCACATTGGTACTTTATAGTTTTAGTGCACATTTGGTAGATGCTGAATTAATAACTGCATAAAGTGCAACCAAGGCTGTCATAGTGATTTCTTTTCAATTCTTTTTTAAATATACTGCCCTTTCATACAGATGAATGTCTGTGAAAACTCCTGCTACTTTCGTTTTCAGCCAATCAGGAATACTTGTAGTACCTTACAGCTTTTACAATGTAGTAATCAAACCCTGTTCCCCAGGAACACATGCTAAAATGAATGAATGTGTCATAAACCACCAGCGATATGTAATGGTGCACAGCTAACTTGTCTGTACACAAAAGCAGTTGCCGTGACAACATACCCAGACACTTCAAAGTAGATTTTGGCAAAATGAAAACATTCAATTGGCATGCAAATCATGCATTGGCTCAAAAACATGTATTCGTAAACATGCAGTATGTCATTTAAAGTCTACACATTGTCTGCAGATTGCTTCCAGACTCAGTGGAAGTCGTAGAGCTTTTGCTGATGGCATCGCGAGCATAACCTGTCTGTGATCTGATAAGCTCAGCCACAGTAAGATAAGCTATGAATATTTTTGAACATTACATTTGCATGAAGTAATACATTTGCAATATAAAAGTTTAATCTTTTTTTTTTCATAAGCATGTGAAATATCTGTATTTTGTGGACAATTCATCAACAAAATAGAGACATTTTACTGTTTTTCTATTATTTATTTTAACAGGAAATTAAGTAATTAAGTAATGCTTTTTAATATGTGGCATCTGTAATGATAATGAGCTTTTAAAAATTATTATTATTAATTAACCACTAATTAGTTAATCGCCCTCTTTTTCTTAGATGTCATATTTACATTGTTTTCTCTATGGTGCACTCTAAAAAATGCTGGGTTAAATACAACCCAGTGCTGGGTAAAATAGGGACAAACCCAGCAATTGGGCTGTTTTGACCCAGCGGTTGGGTTACTACGCAGAAGGTTGGGTTAAACATTTAACCAACCGCTGGGTCAAAACAACCCAATGTCTGGGTTTGTCCCTATTTTACCCAGCACTGGCTTGTATTTAACCCAGCATTTTTTAGAGTGTGGGGATAATTCTACACATATTAAGCCTAAACTATATCGACCACATCACAAAGATGTCGGCTTCAGAAGAACCCAAACAAACCCCTCACTTTAAAATACCAGCATTCCTTTCTCTGAAACGCTTCCTGCTTTCTCATTTCAGAGAAACATTATATTGCAGTCTTCAGACCTAGGTTTAGGTTCACTGTAATCATAAGACTTGAGATCTAATGTCAAAGCAATAAGAAAATGACAGGAGGAACAGGACTGCTGCGGCAATTGTAAACAGTGACGGCATACATGCTAACAAACTGACCTGCTGGGATTTAACTAGAAATAGTTAAACTAAGAGCTTAAGATTATTTCAATCCACATTCACTGCTCTCTTTCTCTCTCTCTATATATATACAGTGGGTACGGAAAGTATTAGACCCCCTTAATTTTTCACTCTTTGTTATATTGCGCAATTTGCTAAAATCCTTTAAGTTCATTTTTTTTTTTTTTCAATCCTTAATGTACCCACAGACCCCCTATTGACAGAAAAACATAGAATTGTTTACATTTTTCAGATTTATTAAAAAAGAAAAACTGAATATCACATGGTCCTAAGTATTCAGACCCTTTGCCTCAGTATTTAGTAGAAGCACCCTTTTGATCTAATACAGCCATGAGTCGTTTTGGGAAGATGCAACAAGTTTTTCACACCTGATTTGGGGATCCTCTGCCATTCCTCCTTGCATATTTTCTCCAGTTCTGTCAGGTTGGATGGTGAACGTTGGTGGACAGCCATTTTTAGGTCTCTCCAGAGATGTCAATTGGGTTTAAGTCAGGGCTCTGGTTTGGCCATTCAAGAACAGTCACAGAGTTTTGTGAAGCCACTCCTTCGTTATTTTAGCTGTGTGCTTAGGGTCATTGTCTTGTTTGAAGGTAAACCTTCGGCCCAGTCTGAGGTCCCTAGCACTCTGGAGAAGGTTTTCGTCCATGATATCCCTGTACTTGGCCGCATTCATCTTTCCCTCGATTGCAACCATTCGTCCTGTCCCTGCAGCTGAAAAAAAAAACCACAGCATGATGCTGCCACCACCATACTTCACTGTTGGGATTGTATTGGACAGGTGATGAGCAGTGCCTGTTTTTCTCCACACATACCGCTTAGAATTAAGGCCAAACAGTTCTATCTTGGTCTCATCAGACCAGATAATCTTATTTCTTACCATCTTGGAGTCCTCCATGCGGGCTTTCATGTTTCTTGCACTGAGGAGAGGCTTCCGTCGTGCCACTCTGCCATAAAGTCCCGACTGGTGGATGGCTGCAGTGATGGTTGACTTTCTACAACTTTCTCCCTTCTCCTGACTGCATCTCTGGAGCTCACAGTGATCTTTGGGTTCTTCTTTACCTCTCTTACCAAGGCTCTTCTCCCCCAATAGCTCAGTTTGGACGGCCAGCTCTAGGAAGGGTTCTTGGTCGTCCCAAACGTCTTCCATTTAAGATTATGGAGGCCACTGTGCTCTTAGAGAACCTTAAGTGCAGCAGAAATTTTTTTTTGTACCCTTGCCCAGACCTGTGCCTTGCCACAATTCTGTCTCTGAGCTTTTCAGGCGTTCCTTTGAACTCATAATTCTCATTTGCTCTGACATGCACTGTAAGCTGTAAGGTCTTATATAGACAGGTGTGTGTCTTTCCTAATCAAGTCCAATCAGTATAATCAAACCCAGCTGGACTCAAATGAATGTGTAGAACCATCTCAAGAATGATCAGAAAAAATGGACAGCACCTGAGTTAAATATAATAGTGTCACAGCAAAGGGTCTGAATTCTTAGGACCATGTGATATTTCATTTTTTTTTTTTTAATAAATCTGAAAAAATGTCAACAATTTTGTGTTTTTTTTACTGTCAATATGGGGTGCTGTGTGTACTTAATGAGGAAAAAAAATTAACTTAAAAAATTTTAGCAAATGGCTGCAATATAAAAAAAAATGAGTGAAAAATTTAAGGGGGTCTGAATACTTTCCGACCACGTATAGATGCAGTATCTACTAAATACTATATAATCGTATAAATCAGTATATATATATATACATATATTCAGGGGAGATAGATAGATAGATTAGATAGATAGATAGATAGATAGATACTTTCATTCAAGAAACACAAAAGGAAAGTCAGGAGAATTTACATGAAAAATTTACTTAGACTTCAAATGGCTTAAGGCTTGGAAAATAATCTTAGGTTGAGGGTTATTAGTAGAGTATATGATTTTTACCTACTTCTTTAATTGTCCCAGGAACACTAAAACATCATGGATGTGTTTAGCCTGAGCTTGAAAGTGAAAATGGATTTCACGGCCTCAATTTACCTGCAAATAAATCAGCTGATATGCAATTTCACAGGCACCATCAGCATTACACACCTATATAGAGCCATTAAAAATGACCACTATATTATAAAGATTGCCCATTAAGCAGCATTAAGTATCTCCGATCTGTAACCAATATTAATTTGCATACATAATATATCAGGGACAGGCTCATGAAATGTTCATAGGAGTTCATGACTGTTAACTTAACAGCTTTGACCATACAGCCTATGAAACGATCTACTCAGGAGCTGATATTTAAAGAATCCTCAGGCCTGGCACAGCAGACGTGACTGGAGCGAGGAGTTTATGATTAGCAAACATAACGATCAGAGGAGCTTCAATCAGGTCCAGCTATGTCAGCCGGCCAGTTCCATATGCGCTCTCTCGTAGGAGAGAAAAATCACAATTGAGACCTCTTTAATATCTCAATTGTTTCAATGATATTAAATGGAGAGCAAATGAAGGTTTTAGCTGAAGTCTCCTGTTTTGTAGATTCTTCTCCTCTAGAGCTTCAAAAGAGATGAAATCAAATATTGATGTTTCAATATGTGCTCCAAAATGCCAAGATACCAATGTCTACCATCAAAAATCCTATGCATCAAATGATCTATACTATTACATACACATTAACTTTATTTGTCTATACTCTTAAGGACCATTAGGTAACTATACAAATAGCTACATTAGCAGCCACACTCACAGATGATAAAGTTATGTTTATTATGAGCGCGTGCTGCAGTTTTGTCCTCTACCGTTTCAAATGCTTGAGCTTTTTAAAGTCAAGTGGCTGTCAATTCTTTCTCTCATTAGCTGGAAAAAAATCTTTCTGAAAAAGTGATTCCAGCAAGGGTTATTATAGTTAAATAAAACTAGAACTGGAACTAAAACCATTTAAAAATAAATAGCTTACTTTAAATAAAATAAATGATTAACTGAAATAAAATTATATATATTATAGATACTAGATATATATATTACACACGTGGTCAAATTATTGCACCCTTGGTAAATATGATTCAAAGAAGGCTGTAAATCATTTTGATCTTTTATTTAAAAAAAATCACAAATATCTAACCTTTCATTGGACTAAAACTATTTAAAATGGGGGAAATATCATTATGAAATAAATGTTTTTCTCAAATACACGTTGGACACAATTATTGGCACCCCTAGAAATTCTTATGAGTAAAATATCTGTGAAGTATATTCCCATTCATATTTACAATTTTGAGCATACCAGGGTGATTATGAACATGAAATCATCCAGCCATGGCTTCTTTTTTTCACAGGAATATAAATAGGAGGGAAACAAAGGCCAAATTCCCTTAATAATCTATCACAATGAGAAAAACCAAAGAATATATTTCTGATGTGCAGCAAAAGATAACTGAGCTTCACAAATTAGAAAGTGACTTTAAGAAAAGAGCTAGAGCAGTGAAAATTCCCATTTCCACCATCAGGGCAATAATTAAGAATTTCCAATCAACAGAAAATTTTACAAATCTGCCTGGAAGAGGACATGTGTCTATATCGTCCTAATGCACGGTGAGGAGGAGAGTTTGAGTGGCTAAAGACTCTCCAAGGACCACAGCTGGAGAATTGCAGAAAATAGTTGAGTCTCAGTGTCAGAAAAAAAATAAAAAAATCAAACAGCACCTACACCAAATGCTGTTTGGGAGGGTTTCAAGAAACAAAATCAAGAAAAGAAAATGCTCTCATCCAAAAACAATCCAAATGCATATACACGACTGGAAATTCAAATGGGACTGGCTTCTATGGTCAGATGTAACTAAAAAATTAGCTTTTTAGCAACAAACACTCAAGATGGGTTTGGTGCACACAGGGATAAAAAGTACCCCATGTGTACAATTAAATATACTGCTGTATTTTTAATGTTGTGGGCCTATATTTCTGCTGGAGGTCCTGGACATCTTGTTTAGATACATGGCATCTTTGATTCTATCAAATACCAACAGATAAAAAATCAAAAAGTGACTGACTCTGTTAGAAATCTTATAATGGGCTATGTTTGGATCTTCAAACCGGACAATAGTCCAAAAACAAACCTTAAAAGCAACACAAAAATGGGTCACTGGGCACAAAACCAAGCTTCTGCTATGGCCATTCCAGTTCCCTGACCTGAACCCTATAGAAAATGAGTGTGGTGAACTGAAGAGGAGAAGCTGTGGATCTGAAGGGTCTGGAGAGATTCTGGGTGAAGGAATTGTGTCTGATCTCTTGTCAGGTGCTCTCTAATCTCATCAGGCTTTATATGAGAAAACTCAGAGCTGTTATTATGCCAAATGGAGGTTTCAAAAAGTATTGAATAAAAGGGTGCCGTTAATTATGTCCAATGTGTATTAGAGCAAATCATTTATTTCATAATGATATTTACCCCCATTTTAAATTCTTATTCTCCAATGAAAGGTTAGATTTATGTGAATTTTTAAAATAAAGATAAAAATGATTAACAATGCAGATTTATTTTCACAGCCTTCTTTGATATATATTTTTTTTTTTGTTTTTTTTTTTTTTTTTTTTTACAAGGTGCCACTAATTCGGACCACGACTGTATATATAAATTCAAATATTTATAAACTAAATAATCTAGACAATACTAAAATAGCACTGATTACAACAACATCGTTCCTCTACCTTGTTATTGTCAAATTTGAATTAATAGAATTAGAATTTAAATTCTAATCCTCAGATTTTTATTTTTTTTTAGCTTTATCGTTATAGTTTGTGTCCTTGGTGTGAACAGGCCTTTACTACATGTCAACAATCGTCTCATTTGTGCATATTTCTTCATTTAGGTAATTTTACGAGGGAAAAAAAAGATATGAAAGAACAATCACAAAAAAAAATTTTTTTTTCAATCTTCTGAGCTTCCCACCACTTTCTGACTAGTTGGGGTTCAGAGATGCTCGGTTGCCATGGTTATGGGTAGCACAAATCAGACTTTAGCCATTTTTTTCCACTGCACGCTTTCGTCGGCTATGAACACAGTGGAAATAAACAGCGCTGATGTCCTATTTACTGAGAGTTATGGTGAGAGGAGGAAGCAGGCAGCTATAGAGATCTCTCCAGGGAAGAGCAGGTGCTCTATCTATTTTATCATGTATACATTTGTCAAGCAGGATACCAGGAAGGTTGTGTCTTCGCCTGGTTTGAGGTGATAAAAGCGAAAGCGCAAACAGTGCAGCCTGGTTGAATTTTTGCATGCCTGAAGCCACTGTTTGATCACATCCAGTGAAGAATAATTCTCCAGGAACACAGGCAAACCTTGCTAGTATGCTAGTATGCTACCTGAAAGGCTGACATGCAGGTTCATGTATTCTGAGATTAAATAAATGCTTAAAAGGAATGAATTCAACAGTATGCAGCTGAGTTGGATGAAAATGTAATGCTGCTTTTGAATGCTGTGATGCCTGTAAATCAAGCGGTTTGCAGAATACAATATTGTATACTATTGTATTGCAATGTATACATAAAAACAAAAGTTTCAATCTACATCAGTGAAACACTGTGTCATTCCACTTGTCTAGTTTGTGTTCAGGACAGACTGTCAGCACACAGACAGTGAGTCTGTGCATTCAGTGATTCTTTCGGCAAGTTAGATCTTTGCAGCAGTAGGTGGGGACAAATTACTGTCCTAATGGGTGAATTACTGAATCATTCATTCAAACGATTCGTTCAAAATGCCTGATTCCTCATGACCTATATACTGTATATAATATATATATAATATATATATTATATATTAATATAGATACACATATACTTTGTATATATTATCGTTATTTATAGCAATTTATATTTTCCTAAATGTCTTTTACAAATATTTTAATATTTGGAAAATATCACGAGGACCGTGAACATTATTGGTTGAAGACGCAAATGAATCCATGAATCAGAGTTTTGAATGAATTCAATTAAATTAACTGTTGAACAGATTCACACAAACAAACTGTTTAAGGCCAAAAGCGAACTCGTTACGAATAAACAGCTGCCAGCTTTGGTTAAAAAATAATTCTCTCCCCAGTTAAATGTACAAAATTCAACTATAAATCATCTTTAGGTTCATTTACTAGAGTGTAAACTAACAACGCCACTAACCTAACAGCATTTTCAGTAGTGTGACAGCAGCTGTTTTCAGAAGAAAATGAAGCATTTCCGGTAATAACCAACATTTCCAGCAAGTAGCAGTGTTGTAGTGTGATAAAACAAAATGTTTATGCCATAATATTGCTCATGGAGATTTTTATTGCTGCAAAGCCCAGCTCATTCAAATGGATTGGTTCATTTGAATCGGTTTGTATAAATGAGCCAAATCAAAATAGAAATGCACCGACAGTAAGTCTATACGTCTTGGTGGCGAAACGAAGCTTTGTAAACCACCTAGGTTTTTCTCTCTCTCAATGAAGCTCCGGATGTCAGGAATTAGGTGGTTTTGGCACAAACGAATCAAGTTCCTATATAGTGAATCAGTGTAAATGAGTGTAGGCTAAATGTGTTGTTTACTTGACACAAGCTTCGGAGCTTCTGTGTCATCAACATCAACATTTTTCTTATAGTTTCTTATAAATATTCAGTTAAAAAGTGCCTTCCATAACATTATACACAAATTGGTTGTGCCATTTTTTTAGATGCATTAAATCTTATGTAGTTCACTGCTGTCATTCTAACTGAAATATTAATTCATCCAAAAATACTAAAAATAGGTCTCAGCTTAAATTATTGGCTGTAGTTACACCGAATTATGAAACCTTGAGAAATGAATCATTACACATTTCACCTTTGGTTTCGAACATCATCTAAATGACCACAACAAGATGAAATACAATTTAATAACTGAGTGGGATAAAGTACATCAAAACTCCATTTACCAATGAATGCTGTTTTTCTGCATTTGCCTGATCATAAGAAAACAAATCGGAAAAGAAAGAATGAGAGTGGCATACACCGCAAAGCACATTGCAAGACGTTCTCATGCTCGCTCACCGCGACTCAAACTCTCTGGAGAAAAGACTCAGATGGGAAAATTCTGCCTCTCTCTTCTACCTTTGAACTGTCAAAATGTCACAACTATAAAGGTCAAGGGAAAAGACAGATGAGGAAGGAAGAGATCAGATACGCAAATTAGTTTATTGTTCCCTCTGCCCCATTCATTCTGGTTAGTTCTCTGCGTGTCACACATCAGGTCCTGTGAGCTCGTGACGTTGAGCTAACTGTCAGATCATCTCTGTATGAAAAGTACTGATGGAGTTCTGGTGGAGATGGTTGATGTAACTCAGCCGTAAAAAAAACACTTGGGAATCTGTATCACATTTCAAAGGAAATATTATTAATGTCATGTTTCTTTGCTGTGAAAGCATTGATCAAATGTTTTGTGAAAAAAAAACACTAGTCAACATTTAAAAACGGATGTGAGAATTACATCACTTGCTCACCAACTGATCCTCTGCAGTGAATGGGTGCCGTCAGAAAAAGTCCAAACAGCTGATAAAAAAACTCACAATAATCCACAAATAATTCACTTGACTCCAGTCCATCAATTAACATCTTGTTAAGCAAAAAGGTGGTCCAAATACAAGTCCATAACCCATATAATAATAAAATAATAATTTGTTACTTTATATGAAACTCTACATTGGTTTGAACGCCCGTTCTGACGGCACCCATTCACTGCAGAGGATCTATTGGTGAGCAAGTGATGTAATGCTAAATTTCTTTGTTCTGATGAAGAAACAAACTCATCTACATCTTGGATGGCCTGAGGTTGAGTATATTTTCAGCACAGTGGGTTACTTTTTTTGGGCGAAATAGGTCCTTTAACACTAACTGTACACGTTGCACAGTTATGCTTGCAATAATCTCAAATACATTATACCACTGGGCGTTTACAGAAAATTAAAGTAACACATATAATAAAAGATAAACATAATGGCCCTTTTGAATAAAGGAAGCATGTTAATTCCAAAGGAGACCCCTGACCGATATGGGTTTTTTGGGGCCGATGCCGATGCCGATATTTGGGAGTATCGATATATATCGGCCGATATTCTTTGTGTATATTATAGTACAGTACCAGTCAAAAGTTTGGACACTTTCCCATTTGTGTGTCCAAACATTTGACTGGTACTATATATAGAATACAGTATATACATAAACACATTTTTTGCAATGATCACTCAAATGTGGTGATGAAACACTTATAATAACGTGACAGAGATACGTAATGGAGGCAGGGCATTTAATTTAACAATAAACTTTATTATCCAAAATTAGTCTGACATCAGTGCACTGAAAAGTAAAGTTGAAGTTTATTTAACTTTATTTAAATTCCATTCAACTTTATTCCGTTAAAAAGTTTATTTCTCTTCGAAATATTCATTCACAGATTTGCGCTACTGTCTTCACACACAGACCAAACTTACTAGAGAAGTGTGAATTGTTACATAATATACCTCTGTAAATAAATATAAATTTACGTCTCGCGCACTTTAATGCTCTTTAAATGTAACGTGTACGTTCCCTTGGAACGGGAATCATGGCGGAATATCATGTGAAGCCCACTTCGCAGGGCACTTACGGTCGAATGACGTTTGAATGCTGCTGCTGAACAAGAGACCTTCTTACTGAAGTTAAAGTGTTGGCTGGTGTCACTATCTCGCGAACGCACCGGCGGATCTCCACCAAATTCGGGGTATCCCTTCAGCTCGAGGAGCCCTCTCTTTAACCACCCCTAACTCCCGAACTCCGGGGGCTATCGATGCGGCGGTGGTCTCATTCGAAAGCAGGCTTCTAGACGTACACTCGATTCACGTTCGAGAGGGTTCCTCGAGCAGAAGGGATCCCCCGAATTTGGTGCGGATTCGCCACGCCGTTACGGAGATATGGCCGTTCAAAGTTTCAGTGGTTTTCCATAGACTTAAGCTTTAAAGCGTTTAATCCATGTCGCCAGTAGCAAACAATGGAGCGTGGTAAACTAAGTAATTACACCATTTCAAGCATTTTATCTGCGTTATATGTTCTGTAAAAAACAATTTCATATTGGCAGCATATTCGCCGATATCGATATATCGGTGACAGGCTCATATCGGCCGATAATATCAGCAAAACAATATATCGGTCGGGCTCTATTAAAAAAAAAATTCATAATTTTGATGAAGGTTGACTGCTCACAAAGCAAGTTCATAAAAAGACGTCCCCAAAGCCTGTGATGTCACCAGTCAGTAATACTGCTCAATAAATTAAATTCATGAAACCAGACGTTCCTTTGAGCGACGCTTTACAAAGCGCATTCCTTTAAATGTGTTATCTTCAAATCCCTTGATTGATTCTGCTGCTGACAGCACATCAATTTAAACTGAACGCTTTCTGACTCACCTCTCATCATTTGTGACCAGTCATCAGGTCCTGCACATGAATTCTAGTGGTCTGCATTTCCTATCCTGCTTAGAGCTGCACACATTAGCCTAAGCATTATTACAGCTTGACTGCTTTTCATAAAGAAACTCAGCATGATATGAATGAGTGAGACTGCACACTTTTATGGAGTTGTTTGTTGAGAAAGATTAAACCGTACGCATGAAGTAATTCTGTGTGGTGCTGTAATCACAGACTCGCACAAGCACACAAATTTAGTCTCACACAGTTGGATGCAGAAAGGGAAAGACAAAAGACGAAAGGCCACTAAAGCAAAAGAGTAAATGTTGGTGGAAATAATAAAGAGACGTCATCACAATTTACACAGAGCAAGGTGATTGTAACAAAAATATATAAAAACTATAGGCTGTTTATTTAATTTAATAAAAGAAAAATTAGCAAACAGTGAATTTTCTAATAAATAAATAAATACATAAATTATAAGAGAGAAAAAAATGCAATGTTTTAATCTGAAGAGGAAGTATAACAAATATGTATAGAAACTAAAATGGGCTATACATTTAATAGGCTGTTAATTTAAAATCAAAAAGCAATAATTAATTATTTTATTTTATTTAAATTATTGAATTTAAACAACAATAAATTCATGGGGAGGGGTGATCTGAACAGCAAAAGGGATGAAAGAAAAATGTATAGAAACTAGAAAGTCTGTCAATTTATTTCAATTACTTAATGAACGACACAAAAAAAATGTATTCTATTTAAATCTGAAATAATGAATTTCTTTGCCAAAACAACATAATAAATGTAAATTTTATTGGGGGTGGGGGGGGGGGTAATCTGAACAGCAAAAGGGATGAAAGAAAAATGTATAGAAACTAGAAAGTCTGTCAATTTATTGCAATTACTTAATAATCAACACACACAAAAGTCTTGTCTCTACTGTTCCTTTCAATTAGAATGGAAAAGCCAAAGAAAATAAATAAATAAAATTAAGTAATAATTCACTGTCAGCTGGCAACAAGACCTGCATCTGGGGAACACAACCTAGAAGCATCAGGACAGATATCCAAGGACATTAAGATGAACCTCAGTTACCTCATTTCATGAAACAATATTCGTACACCCACATTCTACCACCCCTCGGCACACTGGGATGTCGATCTGCTCCATGAGTTTTGTATATTCCTCCGCTATCCGTCGAACAGCAATGAAATGGCTCTCTGAGACGATTCCGACAGTGCAATTATTTTGATCAAACAGCAAATTATCTCATATGTGCTGAGCTCTCGGTGGCACCACAGGGCTGTTTCTGTTTTATCAGAGAGGAAGAGAGCAGGTACATGTCATGCTGTGAATGCCAATGCAGGAAGTAGAGGAAGGAAGGATGAGGGGAAAAAACTTCTTGGCAGAGGAAGAGGAGGTGCTCTGTGTTAGCCTGAGAGGGGTGGAAAATGAGGTGAAACGTCAAGGTGAATTTGTGGGCATCACTTTAAGAGATGTGTAATTATCTGAAAAATGGAATGACAAGGAGCTAACGGATGCCTTCACAAAGGTCAAAGACATTTTATACTGAGAGACAAATGTGTGACCGAGGCCACAGGGAAAAGTGTCACTGACATAAAAATGTATTGTGGTTTGGCAAGAAAAATTCCTTATTTTGGGGGAGAAAATAATTAAATATTAAATAAAAGTATTATTTATAATTAATTTTCAGATTAAAATATTAAATTTTTATATGATTTAAATTGTTTGACTGACTGAATGACTGATTGATTGATTGATTGATTGTGGCAAAAGTAAGTTCCTTATGTCGTAACATTTTTTATGGATAAATATTAAATAAAATTATTTTCTTTGTTTTCGTTTTTTTAAAAAGGTATTGTAAAAAAGGTAATTGACAGCCTTAGTTCTATCTTTTGATAAATCCAGCATGATCTTCAGATGAATCGATTTAATTTTTATATAATTGAAATGTATTTATCATTTCATTTATCATTTATTGTGGTTTGGCAAGAAAACAAAATATAAAATTTAAAAAATAAAATTTTACTTTTACATATATGTTTATAAAAATATTGGACACCTTCACAAAGGTCAAAAGACGTTTTATACTGAAAGACAAATGTGTGACGAGGTCACAAATCCAGAGCTTCCAAAATAAAAATAAAAACAAGATTGGAAGGCGATGGTGTGATTATGAATGATTTATGATGAAACATAACTCTTTCTGTCCGTCTGTTTATCATGTCTAGCTTTGCATGGAAGACAAGAAGCAAATACACAACATACAAACAATAAATAAATCAACAGCTTGCATTTGACAAAGCGGCGCCACTCATTTGAGGTAAAACTGGAACGTAGCCTCAACTGCACCTAGAGAGAACATAGCAGTGCTCTTCCATTTGATATGACTGATAAAAGAGAAGGCAGACACCTGGAGCAGCCTGGTGAGTTCAGCTGACAGACTTCAGCACTATGGACAGCTCAGCTCCCCAAACCTGCCAATGCCTGCAAATCCCAGTGAAATCAAACGCACCACATGTACTCTATTTACCCCATCTGCTGTTTGCTGCTTGAAGTTACCCCTAGCTGCTGTAGGGCACTCACAGACTGCACAGGGACCTTTTATAGACTCTGTAGAGGTAGTTTGGAATCGTAATCAAGCTGAGAAAAGCAGCAGAAACATGATTGGATTAAGCATGATGTCCGTTTCCATTGCCACACTTTCTGAGAATGGGAAATAGATAGATACATATTTCCAACACTTACACTGCTGGTCAAAAGTTTTGAATAATTAAGTAAATTTGAAATACGTTTGAAAGAAACATTTAATGCTCACCAAGGCTGCATTATGTGATAAAGATGGCATGAAATCAGAAATATTGTGAAACAGTTCTTTTACATTATTGCAATGTAAAAGAACTGTTTTCTATTTGAATATATTTTAAAATGTGATTTATTACTGTGACGCGAAGCTGAATTTGTAGTAGTCACATGGTCCTTCAATCCTTCAGAAATCATTCTAGTATGCAGATTTATTGTTAAATTCATTTATTATAATATATAATCCTTTATATTTTTATATACTATGTATGTAGGCATGTTATAGATATATATAGATGTATACACATTTTAGTTTAATTTACATATTCATGATATATATATAATATATATATAATATATAATATATATATATATATATATATCTATCATACAAGTAGGTACGGGAAGTATTTAGTCAGACCCCCTTAATTTTTTCACTCTTTGTTATATTGCAGCTATTTGCTAAAATCATTTAAGTAATTTTTTTTCCTCATTACTGTACACACAGCACCCCATATTGACAGAAAAACACAGAATTTTTGACATTTTTGCATATTTATTAAAAAATAAAAACTGAAATATCCTGTTCCTAAGTATTCAGACCCATTGCTGTGACACTCATATATTTAACTCAGGTGCTGTCCATTTCTTCTGATCATCCTTGAGATGGTTCTACACCTTAATTTGAGTCCAGCTGTGTTTGATTATACTGATTGGACTTGATTAGGAAAGACACACACCTGTCTATATAATACCTTACAGCTAACAGTGCATGTCAGCGCAAATGAGAATCATGAGGTCAAAGGAACTGCCTGAAGAGCTTAGAGACAGAATTGTGGCAAGGTACAGGTCTGGCCAAGGTTACAAAAAATTTTCTTAAGGTTCCTAAGAGCACAGTGGCATCCATAATCCTTAAATGGAAGACGTTGGGACTACCAAAACCCTTCCTAGAGCTGGCCGTCCGGCCAAACTGAGCTATCGGTGAGAAGAGCCTTGGTGAGAGAGGTAAAGAAGAACCCAAAGATCACTGTGGCTGAGCTCCAGAGATGCAGTCGGGAGATGGGAGAAAGTTGTAGAAAGTCAACCATCACTGCAGCCCTCCACCAGTCAAGGCTTTATGGCAGAGTGGCCCGACGGAAAGCCTCTCCTCAGTGCAAGACACATGAAAGCCCGCATGGAGGACTCCAAGTTGGTGAGAAATAAGATTCTCTGGTCGGGTGAGGCCAAGATAGAACTTTTTGGCCTTACTTCTACGCGGTATGTGTGGAGAAAACCAGGCAATTCTCATCACCTGTACAATACAGTCCCAAAAGTGAAGCATGGAGGTGGCAGCATCATGCTGTGGGGGTGTTTTTTCAGCTTCAGGGACAGGACGACTGGTTGCAATTGAGGGAAAGATTAATGCGGCCAAGTACAGGGATATCCTTGATGAAAACCTTCTCCAGAGTGCTCAGACCTCAGACTGGGCCGAAGGTTTACCTTCCACCAAGACAATGACCCTAAGCACACAGCAAAAATAACGAAGGAGTGGCTTCACAAAAACTCTGTGACTTTTCTTGAATGGCCCAGCCAGAGCCCTAACTTAAACCCAACTGAGCATCTCTGGAGAGACATAAAAATTGCTGTCCACCAACGTTTACAATCCAAACTGACAGAACTGGAGAGGATCTGCAAAAAGGAATGGCAGAGGATCCCCAAATCCAGATGTGAAAAACCTGTTGCATCTTTCCCAAAAAGACTCATGGGTGTATTAGATCAAAAGGGTTCTTCTACTAAATACTGATCAAAGGGTCTGAATACTTAGGACCATGTGAATTTTCAGTTTTTCTTTTTTAATAAATCTGCAAAAATTTCAACTATTCTGTGTTTTTCTGTCAATATTGGGTGCTGTGTGTACATTAATGAGGGAAAAATAATTAACTTAAATGATTTTAGCAAATCATATAACAAAGAGTGAAAAATTTAAGGTTGTCTGAATACTTTCCGTACCCACTGTATATAAACAATCTATATTAAATTAGAATATATTACGATGAATATCAATAGAATATTAACAGAAATACATTAGGATATGAGAAACTTTCAACATTTAATTACATTTAAAAAGATATTTAAAAATTACTTTAAATTATAATATTTGACTATATTTTTACTGTATATTTGTAAAAATGTGTGTGTGTTTATGACATATTTGACCAGCAGTGTTTATTAATGGAGTTAGTAAAAATGCATGGGAAGCAATTATGCTATTGTCTTTATGGAAACATATAGATTCTGCATATAGGAAAATCTGTCAATATCATCTACAAGCTTAAATCGTGGGAGGATTGTATCATGAAAATGAATCCCCTTTCTTTCAGATTTTCACAAAAACTGCTGAGCACAAACTCTTCTGTCTATGGCATGTCTCCAAGTCTAAAATGCTGTGGTGAAAGAGAACAAGAGAGGGGTGCGTGCTTCTGTTAAATGGATTTCTGTGCAAGCTGAGCTTGTTTGCTGTACAGAATCAGTTTCCATTCTTCATTCTCTTTGACTTGTGCAGCGATGAAACGGTCTTTACGTGGAAATATGTAATACAATCTTGTAAAATATATAATATAATCTAGTGCATGTATTTTTGCATGATTAATTATTATATAAAAATAGTACCTATACGAATATAATAAGGAGAATGAGAGCTATAAAAATATAGCTGACTGTAAAAATATGTCATTTTAAAGGGGAGGTCTAACGCTATTTCAAGCATTCTGATAGATTTACACTGCTAAAGAGTAGGATTATCATGCTAAACATGACCAAAGTCCCAAAAAACGATTTGAATGTTTGACAGAGTATTTCTGTGCCAAAGACACTCCTTCACGGTTTGTTTCTGAAAGTATTATTTTTTTTAGTATGGCCCTGTATCACGTCATAAAGGGTGGAATTTCTTGTATGGGCACTTCTCCCAGAAGAGCGTGCACACATCAACCAGAGCGAGAGCAAGAGCTGCCCATCAACGAGGATCGAACATATATGGCTGGATCTGATATTTAGCCACAGTTAATTTAAGTCAATAAAGTTTTTGTTCCTGTTTTACTTATGCCGATGTCACAGCTTATGTCTCAGCGTGCTCATGGTTCTTTAGCTCCGCCCACACCACGCCTCCAGGAGCTCGACTGTTTTCAGAGAGAAGCGCTTTAGCTGTATCTGTCTTTAATAAATCTGATAAAATTAAAGACACTTTGAAGGATGAAGGATGAATACTACTCTATAGGTACTCAATATTAACATGAGATTGGCAGAAACTCTGCGAAAAAAAAAAACGTTACTAATCTGAACAATGTCTGCAACTTTGTATTAGTCAAGTCAAGTCAAGTCAAGCTTTATTGTCATTCCGCTACATGTGTGGACATACAGTGGAACGAAATGTCGTGTCTCACAGGACCACGGTGCTATATAAATAAACAAAAATATAAACATACAACATACAATATTACAAGCACTTCCTGTGTCTATTTGCCTCCTTATGATGAATGGCTTATTGTATTCCTCATCTCTCTCTGGATAAAAGCTCGGCTAATGATACCTGTAATGTAAATGAAAAATATGTAAATTTGACAGTCATACCTGGTTATTCTACCAATAATGTATATATGTTAATATAGTATAATATAGTATACTATAAATGTAACAATTTTATAAATTAACAGTTTACGGTAAATTTACAAAAAAACAGTTAAAATAAATTCAAATAAAACATTGGTAAAAAAATTTACAATATATTATACATATATCTTGTTAGAATAACACTAATATTTAACTATACATAAACGATTTTTGTGTGATTAATTAAAAAATAAAAAAGTGCCTATAATAATATAAGGAGAGTCAGAGCAGTGCAATTCAAGTTGTAAAATGTCAAAATGTAATGTAAAACTGTAATGTTAAAAAATGTGTTTGTGAGTGTGTATGTATATATATATTAGGGATGCGCCGATCCGATATTCATATCGGTTATCGGCTCCGATAGTGCCATTTTTCCTCGGATCGGGTATCGGTCAGAGAGGGTCGATCCAAATCCGAGATTATTAT
This sequence comes from Sinocyclocheilus anophthalmus, assembly GCA_018155175.1. Taxonomy (NCBI): domain Eukaryota; kingdom Metazoa; phylum Chordata; class Actinopteri; order Cypriniformes; family Cyprinidae; genus Sinocyclocheilus; species Sinocyclocheilus anophthalmus. The sequence continues at coordinate 186,086 of JADLZN010009443.1, read as the reverse complement.
TTTTATTTTTTTTTTCCATTGTGCGAATTATTCTGTGTTACTTCTGATGCGATAGCTTAATGTGAGCTACATGTGAATATTTAAGTCCTTATATTAAAGTTCACACAAACTCTTTTCTCCGCTTTGGCTGTCAGTCATTCGTTCAGCCTTTAAACCCTGGTCGCGTTTGGTTACAGCAGTCAGCTCGGTAAAGCTCTCTCCGAGATCATTCTGTGTTCCCATTATACTTGATTTGTAAGTACATGTCTATGATTTTGCAAAAAGGAATTTATTTTCTTGCCGGATTTTAATGTTTTGTTACTTGCTACCGGGTGTCTGTGAAAACAAAACACGGCGTAGAAAAGACTATAAATAGTTTTAAACGCACACAGTAACTGAAATTTAAAACTGCTAAAAGAAAAGGCTCAATAAAATATCACACAGATATAATACACTACGCATCATTTCTCTTCCTTTGGCTTGGCCCTTTTTATTACACGAAGTGCTACAATGGGCTCACATTGTAACCGAGTCGTGCTCATAGACTGTCAACTCAAACGGTAATCACTCGCATAGCGACTAAATCTTCACTCTGGGCGACTAAATGATGTTTAATATTAGCCAATTGCTAATAAATTCTTAGATTTTACTCGCCAGTGTTTGAGTTGGAGGCTAAGTATAAGTTTATCTCAGATATATTTTCACTCGCCGAACTCTCTGACTGAGTGCTTCAGAGTTTCTCTCTCTGTCAAGTGATCTGTGATATTTTTCAGTTCATTTTAATGGATGCGCAGTGCACCTGTGTTTGTGTATTTGTCGTAATGTGTTTCTAGTGTGAAGGTGCACGATTCGCCGTCGCTTTCTCTCACACGCGCATAGAGCGAGAGCGAGCGAGAGTCTTACATACCATGCAGAATTGATGCGCTACATGTAAACTATATACTTTTGTTGTATTTTCCTGTAAAAATAACAGTTCCCTTTGGAATTCTTCAGCTTTTAAGAACTGCCGGGTTTTCCTGTAGTAGGCGGAGCTAATGCGCAAACGGCAATCTCATTGGGTGGTGCTCACCTATTATCGTCCCTGTTTTTGATTTCAGCGAATCAGTTCGAGCAAACTCACACAACCTGATTAATATTCATGAATCCAGTAGCTCATTAATCCTTAGTGCGTTTTTTTATATTGTTCTTATTAGTAGAATTTGTATAATATCTTATCAGTGTTATTGTTCGTTTTTTTTTTTACAGGAACACAATGACCAAAAAACACCAGCACCAGTCCTAAGTTCATGGTTACCAAGTTTTAATTCTAATTACTAAACTTCTATTATTAAATAATACTTTATTATCATATTATAATGCTTGACTGATTGATGTTAAGAGTGTACTTTCAGACATTTAAAAAGCTGTACCATTTTACAAACATCATATATGTTTGTAAAATGGCATAACTTATAATATATATATATATATCTATATCTATATATATATATATAAATAATATAGCTACCGGTATATATATAAGTATAGTATTTCAGTCTGGCGAGTAAACAAAAAAAATATACTAGCCAATGGCGATTCAATTGCCAAGGTGTCCGTTGAGGGTTGACTGTATAAAAACAGTTCGTGCTGCACTGTATTTGTTTTGTCCTATCGTATCTATCATATGTTGCTGCCTTATTACTGTGCTATACATTTAAAAGAAATTTATTTAAATTTTATAGTATATACTTATGTTTTATAGTATATACTTATGTTTTTAATGAATGGATTTTATAATACAAATATCAATGTGTAACATTTTACTATATTTAGCACTTTTATTTGTTCCCCACAAAATATAGTTTTTTCACTAAATGTTTGGATTTGTAAAATTATTGTGCACTGATTTTTCTAGAATAACTTTTGCTGCCGAATTATCCACTAACCTAGTTTATGATACATTTTTGTCATAGATTATAAATATACATAGGCCTATATTTTTCATATTTGTTTATTTTATTTTTCTTTATAAATAAGTAGTCTGTATCTAGTAGATTGTGAAAAAATTATTATCAGTTCCACACACAGAGATATAAATTCTACATTTATTTAAATGACGGGAAAAAAAACTTCACTGGTATCAGATCGGAATCGGTATCGACCAATACTGAACACTAGGTATCGGAATCGGTATCGGAAGCAAAAAAGGCGGATCGGAGCATCCCTAATATATACATACATACATACACACACATCATTTACAGTGAAAATCGACTGTTAATCAATAAAAACAATTTTACAATAATTGTTTCCCACAGGATTTTGTGAGACTGTGGTGGGTGGTCCTCGATCCCTCTAGGGGGGTCCGGGGGCATGCCCCCCCATAAGAAAATTGTGTACATTTTAAAGTTAAATTCATAAATATGGTGCATTTTGAGAGTTCAAAATTAAGAGCTCCAACACAAGTTCAGCTTGCAAAGTAAAAGAAAAAAGCGGGTGAATGTACTTGTTCTTGAAATTTAAAGGAGACTCAACCCTCTTTATAGTTGTGATATAGTGTCTCAGTCTCACTGGTGAAATTGGAAGCCAACCAATAGACTAACACAATACTAATATTTTATCTATAATTCTTCCTTATACATTTATAGCCTATATTGGTAACACACTTTGCACTGTGAAATAATGAAAATTCTTCTTTTTGTTTCATGATTTATTTGACCTTACTCTACGGGAAGGTAAATTGCAATACTTTTGTCTAATTTCTACACTTGCAAGCAGGACATAAAACTAACTTTCACATCTGCCAGTGGCTAATGACTTGAGAAAATTGACTGGCCATAAATATTTTTCCTTGCCATTAAACGGTTTTTGCAAAAAAACGGGCAGTTGCTACTACTACAACAACTAAACATATTTAATAAAAAAAGCCATTTGAAATTAGAACCAACCGCTGGATTTTAATCACGATACAAACAAAGATGCTGAGATAAAACCTGCATGAAACAAAAACAGACAGTCTGAATGAGAATGCAAATTCACTCTCTGACAACAGGTGGCGCTTATGGATCAACAATGATAAGAGGGGAAAAAATGCCATCGAAACTTTTGTGAAGTCATTTCCCTTCAGAAATACATTCATATAAACCCCAACTCCAATATTTATATTTTTCTTCTGAACAGTGAGCTTGCTGTACCTGTACAATATTTTCTCTATGCGCATCTGTTAATTTTAGGCCATGCTTGCAAGAAATAAACCCTTGAGCTTTATTTTGGAAGAAACTTCAGTTAAACTTTTATTTGGGCAGAAAACTCAAGCTTCTGTGAAAACAGGTTTACAAACATTACTAATTTAATGAAATACTGTAAACATTTGCCCATTAAAATGTTGAAAATTATGCAAATGTGCAAATTATGTATAACTGGTGGCCGTTGCGTTCCCAAACGCACTAAACTCACAGCATATTCAATAACGGAGTTCACTGCATTCACTGTGAACGGATCACGAGCCGATCGCGTGCACTGCGCAATGTGCGCGCTTCACTTTGAAACAAGCAGCGCAAACAGACTTGATAAGTCATATTACGCTTTCGGTTTTAATTCGTTTGACCGATACTTGCCAAAGCAATGGAGTGAAACACAACGTTAAAGAACTTTTATGTTATAAGTATAAATATATCTTCACTTTATTATGAAACTGTGGCATCTAGTTAATGAATGGGAAACACTGTATCTCCTTACAATTTAAAACAAAAACAGTAAAGTTACTGTTTAATTGATATATACAGGGGCAGAGTGGAAGGAGAAAGTATGTATTAGGGAAACCTAATTAACCTAATGGAAATATTCATTATTTTTGCACTCTCATTTGGTGCTGCTGAAATAATACACTTTCACTTTAAACATGCCCGTAAAAGTAATCACTTAAACCTCAAAAAAAAAAAAAAACCTTTTCGTTTTATGAATTCACTCATATCAAAAAGTTTTTTTTGTAGCTGTAATGGATAGGTTAAAGAGCTCTAAAACCATCTGTGGAGATCAAAATTGAACAGCTCCTGTGTGGAAAAGAAGGGACTAAAACACACATGAGAGGGGAAGCTGGCTGTGTGAGGAAACGAGTGAGTGCTCCAATATGACACAGCTCCAGACATTAGCATATGTTCACCATGAGCCAGTCAGTTTGACAAGAGATGTGCAGGTGTGTGTGTAGAGAGAGACTGCTTTAGGCTAGGTCAGTCACATTCACTTTATCAGTGTGTCTGATGACATGAAGGTAGCAGACACAGTGCATTGAATTCTGGGACAGAACTGCATTCTGGTATGCATTCATTGTAGCTCAAATAAAATCTGAAGTATTTTTCCAAATGAATTGACAGTAAACCGTTCTGAAGCAACTGAAACAGGTTGCCAAATTGATCTCAATTAAACTCTTTTGAGCGTTACAGTTTGGTGAATACTGAAATAAGGAGGTCGTGCAGCATACACTGTATCTGTGCCTTCAATTTTACAATGCTCTTTTCCTTGCACTTCCAGTTAAACATGCAGAGTGACCCAGGATTAAAATGCATCTGTTTTTATGATGGATATCAAATGCCTTTCACTTTCTAATGGCTAATTAAGTCCTTTCACAGTTGTCGCAACGCATTAACCTTATGAAGTTCTAAGTTCTGAGGCCAATTAATTTAGTCACAGAAATGTGGAGCACATGGGTTACTGGCCTGTGGCCAAACTGAGAGGTTTTGAGGACAGTTATGGGACACCAGGTCAATGGCAGTATTAGTTAATCTGTCAAAGAATATACTGTTCTGTATTGAGCAGCTCTGTATTGAGTACAGCTTTGTTGGATCTTTGGTGCCAAATCCTTGACAATATTTAAAAATTAGAATCTTAAAAATGATCATATTGACCCACTCAAAACCTATTATTTTCTTTATTTTGATGAAAATACTAAGATATGCTATATCTACCTACTGTATATGCTATAGAAAATAACAGATATATTGAAACAAAAATGGTGTAGGATTTACTTTCAAACATTTTTCACCCAGAAATTCTCACTAAGAATTACAAAAAAGGCTAGTAACACATTAAATTTAACATGAAATTTAACTCTAATAATCGGTTTAATAATTTTTTATTTATTTTTTTTAAAGTGAATGCCAATGATGCCAAAGCACCATTTATTATTGCATATTCCAAGTCAAAATATGTGGAAATACTAATTCTCAAGACCAATTCTCAATAATATGATTAGGCATATGACGGTATTAATTTGCGAATGCTTTTATCACGGTATATGGTATTATCACAATATTGAAATTTAGTTGCAAAAAAGTGTTTAATAAATTATAACAGGTTTAATAACTTTTTTCTTATAACAAAAAGAAACTGAACATTTAAATACAATAAAGAAATACACAAAAAATTGATAAAGTAAATAATTTCACACAGATTAAAGTGCAAAAGAATTATAAAGACCAATAGGTATCACTTTACAATAAGATCTCATTAGTTAATCTTAGTTAATGCATTAACATTCACACTGAGCAATAGCTACATTTGCTACAGAAGTTATTAATCTTTGTTAAAAAATACAACTGTTAGTTCATCTTAGCTCGAGTTCATTAAATAACAGAGTCCGGCATCCCTCGCATCGGGACGACCGTAGCAACTAATGTTAACTAATGGGGCCTTAATGTAAAGTGTGACTGAACAATAAAGAATCAAATCATTTTCAAACAATATCTAGGGCGTGTTGTAGTCCAGATTAAAATGTAAAGTTAATAGCCTATTAAGTCTAAATATTTAGGTATTTGGCACTGTGATGAACACCATAGCTAATACAAAAATCTGAATGGCTGTTTAAATTATTTAAATACGTTTCAGAAAGTTAGTGCTGGGCAGCTGCTTTGTTTACGGAGTCTCAGAGGTAACGGCTGCATTTCTGCTGTTCAGCGCCACCTGCTGTCAGAGAGTGAATGTGCCTCATGCGCTTCTCATCCGTGCTTGTTTACATGAGAGTGCGAAGCAGTGTTGTGCATTGTGACCAGTTGATGGGAAAAGTATTCTTAAAATGCATTCAAAAAAATCGGAATAATTTGTAATAAATAATCATTCACGGGTTTTACTTCTGACTTCCGCCAACGATAACAATATCGTGCCATGTTCATTACCGTGTATATCGCATTACCGAATACCGCACATGTCTAAATATGATATACAGTGAGATATAATAAGTGAGATATCGCATCTCATTAGTGAGAAAAATACTAAGTGTGATATTAAGATATCTATATTAAGTGTGAGAAAAATACTAGTGTGATAGCCTATTATACAAATTTGATAAAATCACGTTATGTTGCCAATATACTAAAGCCAAAAGTAATTTTGCTCCCCCTCTGTAACTGTTGGTAGGTCATATGAATTGCTTGTTCTTTCATGCTTTTTTTGCATGATTTTTGGAGCTCAACAGCCCTCATTCACTTCTACTATATTGAACAAAGACAGGAAAAAATAAATCCTACAAAATAGCTCTTTTTGTCACATAAAAGTGAAAGTCATAGGGGTATGGAATAACATGAGGTTGAGTAAATGATGACAAAAATTTTCATTTTTCTTCAACGCTTTTCATACAACATTCACGGTAATCATGCTGTCAAGCTGCAAAATAGGACAAAAAGAAAAACCTATTAGTGGTGAAAAAGCTATTGAAGTTCTCTCTTTTGTTTTGTCCCCAAGTGAAAAACAATTTGACTCAGGTTTGGAACAATATGAGGGGGAGTAAATGATGACAGATATTTCATTTTTAGGTGAGCTACCATTTAATTCTACTAGGTTTGTGTTTAGCTGATGTTCTCATCTAAACGGTTTACACTATTCTTACTGCAGGGGCAACTCCCAATGGAGCAACCTGAGGTTTAGTGTCTTGCTCAATAGTGATAGTTCATGGATCACACCAGTTCTTTAACTACCAGTCTCCAGCACACACATTCACACAACCACGCATAACAAATGTGGGCTGCGATAGGTGGCTAAAAACCAAAGAATCCCCATGAGGTTTACCACAAGTCCACTGCAATGCAGACAAACACATTATGTGTGTGTGTGGGGGGGGGGGGGAGTAATGGAGAGAGAATAGAGTAAGAAGGAACAAACCGAACATCCGTGACTGAAAGAGTGTGTAATCTGGCTGATTCATAGTCCGTCATCACTTGTCGACCACCTATATAGCAGGTATGAGCGCGGTGTTTAGGTATGCAGGTCACACCGCTGCTCAAGTGAGATGTGGGTCCCTGCAGTCAACACATATATGTAGTTGCTCTTTCAGCCCAGTCAGTATGGCCCTTTACCACACCGTTGTTTATGAAGTGCAAGCTTCTACATCAGAAATGCAAGTTTCATTTTACAGCTTCTACTCGGTTGCTTAAAGCAGTATTAAAAGAAAAGGAACGATTTTCACCATATATCATTAGGAATTATGGTTGTTACCATGTCCTGATGTCCATAAATGTCATGTTCTAATCGCTCAAGATCTGCACAGGTATTGACCACATTCCTACATCCATATAGTAGGTGAAAAACAGTATGTGAACAGAGTAGTATGTCCAAATTCATAGTATTCATAAAAGAAAACAAATTAGGAACTGGTGAACCAAATAATAAAATATGTGTGACCTAAAATGTCTAAAAATGTCATTGGAATTCAATTCAATAAAGATTTTTTTAGAATTAGATTAGGTGTAGTAGCACATATCTAACAGGACCACACTAACCAGTAAAATATTGACATCTTGTACAAAGCTACTGCTGTTTAATAATATGTCAAATAATGAGTATATCCAAGATTTGACAAAGAAATACTTTGAGATTTGACAAAGAAATAACTCTATATTAAAAAAAATCCAAATTAAAGACAGATACCTATAACATGGCTCAAATTTTTTTATAGAAATCTTTAAAACTTGGGGGAAGAAAAAGGTTTGGGCTCAGTGTTTGTAAAGTGTTTCTTTAAAGGAAAATCAAAGCCATTAAATTAATATAGAAAAATAGCAAATTTTTAAAACAAAAAAAAGCTTCAAAACTTGGAAAAAATCTTTTACAAAAGGTTTTGGGGGTGAGTTTTTGTATACATAAAAATGAAACAAACAAAATAGATTTTCAAATCAACTCAACCAACAAGAAAGATATTTTAAGTTAATTAAATAATAATAATAATAAATATTTAAAAAAAACAATTATAATGCATTTTGAGCATACTATAATACAATTATAGGCGCCATTATTTCAAAGGTCTTGTAGAAGAGACGAGTGAACCTAGAATTATAGATATGCTTCTTAGCAACAAACAACACTAATAATATTTGCACACATTTAAAATTATCTGCCAAAATGGGAAGTATTTTCAAAAGAATGCTTTCTAAATTGTCTCAAATTCTTGTGGATTAGACTTTGCCATTACTTACTTTAACTAATCAAATAAATAATAAATAAATACACAAATAAATCAATTAGGCAACATTCCACCTTACTTTTACTCTTAATTTTTACAACTTTTTGGCACAGTCAAGGTCCATTCTCAGAGTTGCATGGTATGTGTAAAACTATTTTCAAAGTGTCTCAATGCAACAATCCGGAGAAGATCCATGACATGGTCTATATAAATGGTGTTTTACACAATGAATTAGGGTTGCACGATTAATCAAATCGCAGACGATTTTATTGCGCGATTCGAAATCAAAGAAATCTTTCGCGATAATGACAGCTGTTTGCATATCTTCTCCGTGAACTACGGCTCTGTGAAGTAATGCTGCTCCATCTGAAAGCATGTGAAAAACCCCATTTAATAACATGTTTTTACTCCAAACACACTTCATAACGTCAGTCGAGTGTTTTTGTTTGTGTTTGAAATAATCCTTCTGTGAGATGATGTGCTTCTTACACAGAATAAGGCACGCTACATATTTCATAGTATTTAAGCAGTGTTAAAGGCATTGCATTATAAATATACTTCCTTTTAATGAAAATTATAAAAATCAGAACTGGGATAAACCGTATATTGCTGTAGTCGTGTGTTAATTAGTCACGTTGAATCAATGAAAGCAATTAAATCTTCTGTTTATTCAACTACCTCTATAGGGATTTCCTGGATTTCTTCTACAGGCGTATTTGGAGTTTCAGCGCAAGAGAGCCCTCTGGCCTTTGGATGAAGGTTTACTGCTGATCACAGAACCGTGCTACACTGAAAGATACGCATGACAATCGCAACTTCAGTCGAATCTCGATTTCGATTCCATTTCGATTTATCGTGCAGCCCTACAATGAATGCATCTTTGCGATCTATCTGTGAGGAAGACCAGCTATTACAGTGACACTCAAATTTCCTGCATCTGTGACAAACCTGGCAGATCATCTAACTCACCAGCAGCGACCTCCAAACAGATAAGATCAAAACAAGGGTCAGTTTCTGCCACAAGAGCAGTCACATCAGTATCACAGAGGATATTGTGTGGCTCTAGTATCGCCAAATCCCACTCTGCCTTAACAGCTAGGTTATCAAAGTACTCAATCTAAACAAACAGCCTGAGCAAACATGGAGGATCCGGGTTTACATCACAGAACCAATGCCACATACCACTGAAAACCAAGAAATATGTCTAGAAATTGATATTTTTCAAGTACATTCATGAAATGAATCAAATGCATATTCAAATGCGTTTTAATCTAACATTTTAAGAACAACAGATCAGCTGTGGTGACATTTGTTTGGATATACATAGAGGAAAGAGTGCACCATAAATTTGAGATATGAAAATAAGAAAATTACAGTTTTGAACCCAAGCTGTTGCAATTTTTTAATTTTGTATCATCACAGCCTCATGGTATCAAATTAAAACAGTAAAACAGTTTTTATTAGAATTCCAGATTCATGCTTTGCCATCACAGGAATAATTTACATTTTAAATATATATATATAGAATTATTTTATACCATATAATATTTCAGCATCTTCCCCCCATATTTTTGCAGACTGTTTAACGAATAGAGGCTTCTTTCAAACATGTAAACAATCTGAGATACTTGAGATACACTATGTTTTTTACCTAAATTTTGAATCCGTTTTTGCGTATTTTACATTTTATTTAAGATATTGCTTCTTTTATTTCAAGTAACTTTTTTTGGTTTTAGTTTTAGTTTTCATACTAGTTAACTACAATACCCTGTTTCTCAGCTGTTACACATGTATTACATCTTAGAAAATAACACTTTTGGTAATTAAAGATTGCAGAATTATGGATTTTTGTGGTTTTAAAATGTCCCAACCAATTTTAAAACCAATCCTACGTCTTTGATGCAGTGCCTTCATCCTTGCAATTCCACGTTTTTGTAGCTGCCAATGAACAGACGCTATCCAAGTGACATACAACCGGCATGCAGTGGGAACAGGTATTAAAGACACTCAACCCAAGGGCATTGACTCATTTGGATTCAAACCAAGAACCCTTTGCTACCTAGTCAAGAATCCAAAACTGCTCAGTTACTTATAGTCTGCCCAAATGTTGCCCGTCCCCGCTGGGAGATCTGGCTGTCTCTTCCAAGCTTCCACTTCATCCTTCGCAGATCCAAGCCAGTGGCGCGCAGTGCCGTAAAGCCAATTTAATCCCACTTATCTTTGATGTCATCTCTACTTATAGGCCTCATCAAGAGCATTGCACTGCACGCTTCACCAACAGCAGATGAACAGCAAGAGGCGAGAGGGCTTATTCCATTTTCTCACCGTCCTTATAGATATTCCTCAAGTTTCAGAAATAGGTTTTGATTTTGTTCCAGTTTGGAGGGATTTAGAAAGCCTTAAGCTCCAAGCAAAAAGGAACCAGATAGCGTTTACAAATCATTAAGGGTTACAGTTTGGAAAATTCAGAGATTAACATCCATTGCGACAACATTTAGAAATAATGCGGAATCGATGATATCTCTTCAGTTAAAAATGTACCACAATGAATGTGTAAAATGATTCCACAGATGATTGACTCTGGAAAAGTAATAAAGAGGTTCAAAGCATTGAGAAAAAAAAGAAAAAAAAACATTCTTTATCACCACAGATGGTCCAATCAATAATACAAAAATTGAGATGCAGTCAACAATGAAACCAAACAAAAGGTTGTCATATTTGGATGGAATATGAAAGAGGATTATTTTACTTTATTTCTTATTTATTTAGTCCTATTTAGTCATATTACCCCCCAAAATTTTTATCTTTTACTCACCCTCACGATATTCCAAAACCATATTTGTTTATTTTTTTATAGACCACATGAGAGATGTTTTTTAGGGATGAACCAATATTAAAATTCAGATTGATACAGAGAAGCCGATTATTATTTTTATGCATTTACTAGTAGATGGCTGATTATTCTATTATTTTGTTATATACACTACTGTTCGAAGGTTTGGGTCAGTAAGATTTCGTTTTTTAATTAGTACTTTTATTCAGCAAGGATGTATAATTGTAGGATGTATAAAATTTCCCTAGAGATTTTGCTAAATGTCAACACACCATAAAAAAGATTAAAAAGGACTATCATAAACGTAAGTATCATAAACGTAGCCTATGTGGCAATCTTCTGAAGCCATATGATAACTTTGAGAAGAAAGCACCCTTTAAAGGGGTCATATGATGTTGCTAAAAAGAACATTATTTTGTGTATTTGGTGTAATGAAATGTGTTTATGCGGTTTTTTACCAAGCTTAAAAAAAAAACACATTATTTTCCACATACTGTACCTTATTGTTTCTCCTCTATGCCCTCCTTTTTGAAACGGCGTCAAATTTTACAAAGATCATCGGCTTGAAAAAGCGAGGTGTGCTGTGATTGGCCAGCTATCCAATGCGTTGTGATTGGCCGAATACCTCAAGCGTGAGACGGAAATGTTACGCCCCTTACATACTGTTGATGCTGTGCCAGAGCAACGAGACAAAAACATTAAAACCCATTACAAACGAGGCATTTGTTGCATCCAGTGGGGACATAATTACTGATTATAATGACTGATACTGTCTTTTTACACGTTTGCGTTGCGTCTGACATTTGTGATCAGAGAAATGACAAATAACAAATGCTACTCTACACTGCTCAAAAAACTCACGTTTGAATCGTCAGTGGCAAATCCTTTAAATGAAAACGTACTTACAGTATGTGAGTCAGAACAGCAGGCATTGTAATCAACTCTCCCAGGATCAGGAAACAGTCCACCATAAAATGTGCTGAAACATCTGAATATTTGGGTTGAACTGTTTTTGAACAGTGTTGTAAATACAACTTAATTACTGATTTCTAGTTGTGTCCTCTTTTTGGAAGGCAAAACAAAGTAGTTTCGCTTTAACAACGAAAAACACAGCGGCCTAGTGAGGGGAAGCCCCGGCTTAGCGTGAGCTGAGGCCGGGATAGAGTGAGCTGAGGCCGGGATAGAGTGAGCTGAGGCGGCGGGGTCGAGAACGGCGCGCAAGGCGGATTCGACGAAGGAGCGGCAACAACATGTGACGACCCCGGACTGGACTCAGCTTTGTCCACGGTGAAAGCCGAAGTTGATGTATTCCCTCAGCGACCAGCACAGATCAGCTCTAGGCATGACGCAGCAGGTATCGTCCTCTTTTGGAAGACCAAAATAGTTTCGCTTTCTCAACGAAGCACACAGCGTTTTCACGACATGGCTGCAGCGTCAACAATACAACAGTGAGAATAAAAGCTACGCCTTCTTTCATTGCGTGAACATTGGGCGGTGTTATGCAAATCTTCTCACATAGTGAGGTAGATATGTAGGGGGGCGTGTTAGAACGAGCCGTTTAAAGTAGCCGTGGCTGACTCTTAACTTTTACAAAGAACATCTCTTTGGATTTGAGACTTTAGTCTTTGCAACTTTACAGATCTTCTTTATGCACCAAGAGCTTGTAACACTCCAAAGAGAAAGGAAAAATTGAAATCGCATCATATGACCCCTTTAAAGGGTTCCCACACCTTGGTTAACTTCAGATTCAAGGACCTTTCAAGGACTTTCCAGGTCCAATACCCTCAAATTCAAGGACTTAATGTTCAAATTCAAGGACTTAATGTCTTTTTTTTTTTTTTTTGGCCATATGACAGAGATCTGATATTCTATTTATCGTATTTCTGTTTTGCATAAAACTGAAGAATATTCGGTACATCCTATACTGTATTCTAAAATGATCTGATATTAACTTTTGCATGAATTTTTTTAGAAAGAGCTTAGGCTCATGTAACCAGAAGTTTTAAGATATATGAATATGCGTTTAAGTTTTTCTTGTCTCATGGGTTTACATTATCTTAACAAGCAAAGCAATTCAACATTAATTTTACAGTGTATCTGTGAAATGTTGAGGTACCATCGTAGTAGTTTTGTGCACGCGTGAACATCATGGCAACGTAAAACACAAAGTACCTCATGCAGGAAACACTTAAACGTAATGCGTAAATGCGTGTAACTAATGTATATCAAGCAAGCTAGTATGCATAGGCCACGAAGTGTTGGCGAAATAACACATTAGCGGACCAGAGGGAATAATATGGAATTTTCTCCAGAAAACTTCTTGCCCAAAATAAATAAACCCGTGGGAACCCTGCTTTTATGTTCCACTGAAGAAAGGGAGATGGTATGGGTTTTTAACAACATGACTAAATTTAATTTTGGGGTGAAGTAGAGACTATCAGTGAAAAGCTGTGAGCAGAAAGAACTACACAGTCCAGTGAGTCCAACAACCAATCCTTCATGACTAAAGCAGGGAAAAAGCTAAACTGTGACTGACTCTGCAGGTTAAATGTCCTTCTTAAAGGGACAGTTCACCCAAAAATGAAAACTCAAAACATTTACTCACCCTCATGTTGTTCTGAACCTGTATGACCTTCTTTCTTCTGCGGAACATAAAAGCCGAAATTCTGAAGACTATGTTGGTCAATTCAATTACAATGAATGGAGACTGGAGATTTTTAAGCTTCAGAAAGGACACTACACAGTACCATAAAATTATTGTATGTGTGGACCAAATGGCTTAGTATGAGTAACAGACCATGAATACAAACAAGGTTGGGTTTGGAATGACACAAGAGTGAGTTTTCATTTTTGGGTGAACAAACCTTTAAGAGCAGCTTCTCACTTCCAGTTTACTTCAGAGAGATCTTATAGTCTTAAATACAAGGGGGAAGACAATAACGACCTCTCTCTCCTGACTGAGACCACCCTATGAGAGATGCTCAGGCTCCGAACATCCACATACTGCTGGTTCTCAGCAGGCGAGGACAGACGCAGCTTCCTGGCATTCTTCTGCGCTTTCATCTCTCCATCTTGCTCGGCTGCATCTCATTTAAATGTCTGTCATGCTCCCTGTCAGTCGACTGAAAGAAATAATTATCTCCTTAAGCTCATTATACCAGGAACAGCTTTAGCACTTATAGCCCACTGAGCAGCTGTGAGCTAACACAAGGTGAGGCAAATCTAAAGCAGGAAACCATTATATGCTTTTCTTTGAGGGATGAATTTGATAGGTTCATAATGTCAAACTGTAAAGGATATATATTTTATATTATATATATATATATATAATATATATATATATATGTATATATATTATATATACACGTTGTATGTTTTTTCAGTAAAAGAGCTGAATATTTAAATGAAGCACTCACTGTGCATAGGCTGTTAATTTAAAGGAATAATTCAGTTTGGTTTAATTTGGTTTGAGAGCTACAATGAAGTGAAAGATTAAAGTGGGATTTTCCCACATAAACGCTTTGATGGTTTCAGAATAACACAGAACAGTCACACCTGTTCTAAACCATATTTAGTTTATTTTATTAGTTTAATTTTTATTTTGAGCTTGTCCAAAGAGAAACATAATATTAAATGGAAACAGCATGGCGGAAGATTGTTCAGTAGAAAAAAAAAAAACTTAAATAATATACAAGTAATTAATAATATTTTCATTACTGCATGACTTTTTAAAATAATTATAATACTGAATATTAGCAGTAATACTAATACACTTTAAAAGTATGCAGTAGAACACTGAGCATTTATAGTACTGTATTAATTGTGATCATCAGTATTCATCAACATTTGGCTTGTTTTATTAATTACAGGCATTATCGTATGTTAAATCCCATCCAATGGTTCCTCGCTATAGTTAATGGAAAACTCATTTAAATCACATTTACTGGACCCATGAAATAACTCCATCCTCTTTGCTCCATTAGTCAATTTAGGTCCACCGAGTACAGCAGACATTTATTAGCAATAAATAATTAAATAGTGTTTTACAACTTGACAGGTACCTTCCCTTGTGTTCTGATGTACAGTTTGTTTGTCTAAAGTTTGTTTGTCTAAACATCCTGAGAGGCAAAACTGCACTTTTAAACTAAGAAAAAGTATCTGGAATAATTTATTTAAATAAATAACAGATAAAAAATTAAATATAGACTGTATTGATATTTCCAACCTAAGCTGTGCCATTATTTCTGCATTACTGAGCCATTATTACGTCGCTTCTTGAATGTTTTGCAACACTTTCAAAGTTAAATGCTCACTTTGAAAGAAAAAGAATTCAGTTTTATCCTAAATAGATGACCGTGATTCTGGCAACGTTTGAATATGTCAGTTGTTAAAAGGATAATGCTCTATCGTGTTAGCCACCTACACTAAACCCAACTCTCAGCCTAAGCGATAGTGTTAACAAAAACAACTTCTCGAAGCTACCATGCCATTTTAGCTGGTTTATACACATCTTTGAGCTCTTTTATCATGTCAGGTTTCACAGAAGCTCTGCATTGGAAAGTGCAACACTGTACCAGGTGAGTTACTGAGCAAGTTTACTATGTCAAAAAAGCCATGTTTGGAGCTGCTTATGTAATGCAAACATCAAAATGTATTAGTTTACAAATCATTCACTATGGTAAAAGTGGACCACATGAAAATAAGTCTTTATTAACCAATATTTTCACTATGTAATCATAATCTTTGTGAAAAGGCATAAAAGTTTTTGTTTTACTGCCTCTGGTGTTCATTTCAGCTGGAAACTGCAGTGGAATTTTTTTGTAGAACACATGTTTGAAATGTAGAGTTTTGTAAAAATGTAGATAGAGACATGTTTTTCCAGTCTAGGTTGGAGATTTTTTAGGATGAACGTCAAGAAAGGTTAATCAGTGTTTATTTTGGTTCTGTACCTTTCTGTAAAACACGGTTTGACACGTTTCCCCTCAGCTAATGTTTCCCCCCCAGGACACCACTCGCACCTCAGGCCTTCTGTCCATCATCCCAGCGCTCTGTCCTCTGTGACCTTGACTGAGTAATTACCTTGACTTAGTAATGGCCCCCTACCTGTTCAACCTGTCAGGCGTGCACACATCACTCATCACGCAGACACACAAAACACCTGGCATCACACATTTGAAGGTGCCAAACACACTCACACACACATGCTCTGTTCTAAAAGCTAAAGTGAGCTGCCTAAAGACAGAACATTTAGAGAATAATATGTAAACCAAATATTCAGTCAAATACATTTCCTTCGCATAGATGCTAAAACCAAAAAGTACATTCAAAGCTGGTTAATAGGCAACGATGTAGGCCTACTACAAACTAGGCCTACTTTGCATTTTTGAAAAGCTTCATGTACAGACAACAACGTTGTCGAAACAATAAAAATGGCTAAAAACTTTGTATTATACATTCCAGGCCAGTAGTTGGCAATGTCACTTTGTAAAGAAATACTACGCGCCTGCACCTATAGACTGAACACATAATATGCATGCGCAAGATGTCACCATTTTCACAAATTAGCATTTTACATGGAGATGATAACGGTGTCGTTTAAAAAAACTTGCAGTTTGAAACACTTTCAAATATATAAAAATAGACCAAAACGCATAAAAGGTTTTCTGTTTTATTTGAAAACGCCCCCTCAGTCTAATTTCAAATAGATATTAGTTTAGTACATGCTAACATCAAACTCAAATATAACATCAAACTCTACTGAAATCAATTGGGAGTCACATAACCTGTGTGGAAAGCCATCACTGGTGGTGGTTGAGGAGAGACCCCCCCCCCCCCCACAACACACAACCTCATGATTGTAAAGTGTTTTGGGTGTACACAATAAAGCGCTATATAAATGCATCATTCATTCATTCATCTTGGCAACACACAGGTCCCTGCAGTATGTAGAACGTTTCAAATGAGTCACTTTATGATGTACCATCACAGTTAGGATACTGCCTATGTAGACAGTAGGCAGTGTGGTAGTTGATAAGATTTAGGAAGACTTGCAATCTTAATGCAATAGTTTGCAATAACTTTAGGCTTGACTATGTAGATTTGCATGGATTTGTACTGAAATTATGCATAAGTATTTCCATTCCGAAAGTTAGTTCTCGGACTATAAATAAAAATACTAAAACATTTTTAGGATCATATTGTGATGCCAGCATGAAATACTATTCAAATTCAGTTATCCTTTGCAATGCCATCCCCCAATTAATCAAGGACAAAGTGCTAGACTAATGAAAAAGTAATTTTATTTAGAGACACAGGTAATGGAAGCTCTCTCCACATATGGTCTCCTCTCCTTCACAGTGGGTTGTCGTGTCCCCACCAGAGAACAACTGAAAGACTTATGAAAAATTCACAGCCAGCCCAGGTGTTCTCAGGTGCACTGACATACACATGCACATATCTATTGTCCACAAGACACTCTCACACAACCTTAGCAGTGACAAGCTTCTGTCAAAATCCATGCCCATTTGTAATGCCAATATGTACTACTGTGACAGTGACAGCAAATTATAAAAAAATTACATAAAAAGGTTTTACAAAAGACAAAACATTGTATAAGTGTAAGGAGTTTTATATTGAAAAAGGTCCAAATAAACATATCAATATTAAAGGGGTCCTATTATGCTTTTTCACTTTTTCAACTTTAGTTAGTCTGTAATGTTGCTGTTGGAGCATAAAAAAGATCTGCAAAGTTACAAACTTCAAAGTCCACTTCAAAAGCAGATATTTTATTTAACAGAAATCACTTTTCAAAAACTACAACGAACGACTCGTTTGGACTACAACGCATATTTTCCGGGATTTGTGATCTCACAAATACCGACGAATGGGACGAGACCTGGTTGAGCTGCACTAGAGAAGGCAACGAGTGTTATCACTATGTCGGAGACACGCAAGCTTTCCCAAAGCAGACAAACTTAGAGAAGTTACAATCATCCGGGTATAAATCGTGCTCAAATTGAATTGATATTGACGCAATATTTATGTTTAAACTGGCAAAGCTTAAATGAGTTTAGCTTAAACACAGATATCAACGTGCGCTGTTCATTTCTCATCTGTGTGTGCGCGCTACCAGCACCCGGGTGATGACGGAATACATGCTCATATTCCAGCATACGGCATTCGCATTGAACAAGAGTGAATGGTTAGTCCACTTTTTTTTTTTTCCCCATCGCTGTTGTTGTAATGTATTGGGAATCCAGAATGTGCATCCATCAACAGAAACATATATTAGCCGAACCCTGTTTGTTTTACATGTTATTTATAGCAAACCATATTACAGATGCGTTGTCAGATTTAAGTTGAACCGCGGTCCTAGCGCGTGCCGAACCGTGTGTGGAGAACCGTATGGTTCGATTTTTTCCGCAAACCGTACCACCCCTAAAATAAAATGATTATAACATTTAACTAATATTAATAATAATATCACATTTAATTACTGATATTTAGGGCTGGGTATCGAGTTCAATACTTTTAGGCAGTGACCGAATTGCGTTCGTCATCGGGGACATATGATTGACATATGCAAATGAGCAAATGAGCAAATGAGCAAATGAGCTTCCTCTGAGTCATAACAGCGATCGCTGAAGAGAAAATGGACAGACGGCGCTGGAAGCAGCTAATAGTCATCAAATCGTGTACATCAGAGGGAAATTAATAGAAATGATGATTATGTCGGAGCTATGCGTTTTCAAATGAAAACGCACTAGTGTAAACGTAGACTAAAAGATGTGGAAAAGATCAAATGTGTGGCTGCATTTCACCAATGCTTGTCTGTCTCCTGAAAAAGCAGGCATGCTAATTTTTTTGTAATCTTAAGTGTGCTTTTTTGCACCGAAAACTATTTGAACTTTATTAAAACTATTTGCACTGAATTATTGTGTTGGTCACATTTTGTTCCTTTGTGCAATGGCTCAGGAGATTAGTCTTGCTAATCAACAAGAAGTTATGCAAGTACATAAAATGTGCCGCCTTTTATTATAATTTTTTTTGAAAGGAACATTTGGGTTAACCATATCTGACAATAACATTAACATTTCAATTAAATATCACAAAAAAAAAAGTTTATTAAATGTTACATAACAGAATTATGCCAGAGCAAATCAGCCGGAGTAGGATCTGAAAATATTTGTGAAATTATAAAGTAACGAACACAATTCATCAAAAGTGAGCTCTTCCATTTAAGAAATAGATACTTGACAGCTGAACTGTCTGGAAATGACAAACTTCCAAGATTCCTGATTGATGGCTCTATTAGTGGCTTATTTGATCAACAGCGTAATTATTTGCATCAGCAAATCTTGTCAGACCTAATCTAGCAAACTTGTCAAGGTTCCCCTCTTGCTAGTTACCTGAACATGCCGCGCAGAATGAATCCTCAAAAGGATGTTGTGCACAAAGCACAAGGCTCCTTTTTGAAATTAATATCTTATGCACAGAGCATTAGTGATAGTCGAGTGCTTCCTAAAGAACGGAAAATTATACATGCTGCAATTTACACCAAATTGTATACTCAATTCTATGCATTACAGCTCCTATTCTTCTTTTTGAGAGGCAGGATTCTCACATGTGCTACAGGCTAGAAAAAAAGATTGGTTCCATCTAAAAACCCATTTTCAATTTCAAGAAATGGAAAATGCTCTTTTGAGACTTTCCTATTTCCTATTTAAATTCTGCTTGAAGCTGGACTGGAAAAGAATTAGGCCTGTGGGTTTATTTCCTCAAAGAAATTGACCCTGCTATGTATTAATGCAATGTTAGAATTCCCATTTATGCACTGCAAAGGTGGATGTTACACAACCTGAAGTAAGTTAAAAAACAGCTTAGAACATCAACCTTGTTTTAAAAAAAAAAAATAGTTCAAATGAAAATGAAAAATCCTGTCAGTAAATGATTACAGAATTGTAATTTTTGTTTGCATTGTACCTTTAGCAAACTTTTTGAAGCCACATTTTGGCCACTGATAGATGCATCCAGATTTAAAAGGACAATGAATTGCTTAGAGGTCATGCAATCATGTCAAAATAGAACAGAGAGCACATACTGACAGATGTAACAAAAGAAATGAGACACTGGACTTGTGCTTTCAAAAGCAGCTAACAAAACAGCAAACCTTCACTTCTTTAAAGAGTATAATGAGGGTCAACTTATTTCGTATTGAGACAAAAAAGGGCACAGCATCATGCTGACAATGCTCTGAGAACCCCATTATGCTGAAGATAATTATATGGCTCCACACAATCAGACAGAAAATGATCCCACAAACACTCTCTCTGACTGATTCAGTGTGTTGTGATGAAAAGCTCATTGGGATGCAAAAATACAAACTAAAAAAAGTTTAAATAAATGCAGTTGCTGTGAAAACAACCCCATACATGAAATTTTACTAAAGGTTTGCCTTGATTCTTTTATTGTAAGAATGTTTAAATTGCAAAAAATATATAGTTTTGCCAAAATCATATATTTAGAAATTATATAATATATTAGTCATATATGAAAATAATAATTATATAATAATAATAATAATAAATTTAATTTATATTTATTATATAAAAGTTTACAGCTTTAATATGAAAACCGTTAATCTAATAATACTATAAAATAAAAATTAAACTATTCCAAATCATAAAACATATATATAAATATGGTTACATCCTATTTGATAAATTGTTTGTGATTTTCTTTACTTGTAAGTTGCTTTGGAACAAATAAGTCTGCAAAATGATTATTTGCATATTTAATAGTAGATTAGTGAAATAAATGGCTTTTAAAGTCTGGGCAAGTCAGAAACCAATTAAATCATTCAAAAGGGCCCGTTTATTGCATGCTGGGAAAATTAATAGTCATAGAATAGGCTCTTTACAGCCACATATTTCCAACTTCTCTTTTCTTCTGTGTCAAAGTCACAGTAACCCGCTCAAAGCAGGTCAGGTTAAACCTAATACAACAGCACCTAATTGAAGGAAAACAATAGCCAGAGGCTTCAACAAGTCACCTACCTCACAGACAGAGATTACACATGACCGCTAGAGCTCCCAGCACTGACAGGGTGGATGGGAGGGGATAATGAATGAGAGAAGGAGACCTTAAAAAGCAGTCAGAGGAAGAGAAAAGATCAGGAGATGGACTCTCTCGGCTGTAATGGAGCTCCTGAGCGGTGGTCCCTGAAGACATGAGCATCTGCAAATGTGGGGTTCAATGTTTCACCAAATTTTCTGCTTGAACTAATTGACTCAGCATGTGGGAGTTAATTGTGGTTGTGTTGAGGTGGTTTAGATCAGCAAATCCCTTAGCTTCCCTTTAGCTGTCTATTTGGAATAGCCCTGCTCCATTCGTTGGGTTTTGGATGCTGGTGTTCTGACATCTGCAACAAGGCTGTTTAACTGGTCAAGTGACCCAAAAAACAAACTGGACCAACATGCTGGTCTTTTTTCAACAGGGTCAAATTAGAAGAATGTCTGTCTGTCTGTCTGTCATTCATTCATAAATGAATACTGATCTAGAAGGACTATTCTAATCCTCTCCATTTTGCAGAGGGATCTGTCTATAGATTGAAAATAGGCAAGGAAAAGTTATTTTAAACAAATTATTTATTTTATTATAAACAGTCTTATTTTTTTCTATTCTGACATTAATATCTTAAATAAACATCTTAAATATTCTTGATAAACTTTAAATATCACTTTGATTTGAACGCCTTTTGGTAGAGATTATTTTAAACAAGGAGTCTTTTTGAGTAGTATTTTTATTATTATTGATGATAAATATTACATAGAACTTGATTAAATATCTTAAATATTTTTGATAAACTTTAAATATCACTTAGATCTTTAAAGTTTTTTTTTTTTGCTTGTTTATCTTGAAAATTTTTCCCATGTCTACTTACTTCTAATGTAAATGTATTGTATAGAATTGTTTATGTATTTTTATGTCAGTGCCGAAAAGCAAATTTCATTCTTCGGAAATGAATGGAAAACAAAGAACAGAACAGAATATCTGTACTCAGTTTTAATGGACACAAGAAGTTGTGTATTTTTTATGCCAGAACCAAAAATAGTTTTTCACTCTAAACTTATTTTTATGCCAGTGCCGAGAAGCAAATTTCATTCTTCAGAAATGAACGGAAAACAAAGAACAGAACAGAACAGAACAGAACACTCAGTTTTAATGGATACAAGAAGTTGTGTATTTTTTATGCCAGTACCAAAAACAGTTTTTCACTCTTTGGAAATTAATGGATACCATAGAATAGAATAGAATAGAATGACTGGAAAAGTCATAAAAGTCATGCGCATGTAAATATTTGAAGTTATGATCAACTATAAAGTAATTAAACTGAACCTTGGGAGTACAACCTCTAGAAAATGTTTAGAAATCTTATTCTAAATGACTGGAAAAGGCAGAAAAATTCATTTGGTCAAAAGCTGTGGGAACTCTACATGCTGAAGAAGATGTGAAAGACTTCCAATACTCTGCTCTTGTTCAGTCATAAAGCTCTCTCAGCGTGGTCTCCGCTGTCCATCGAGGAACCCAGCGAAGAAAAACCATCAAAGGATGTTCATGGTGTCTGCCGGGCTCAGATAACTCTCCACACATCTTCTCACAGTGACCGCCGTTGCCTTTCTCTGACTCTTTACAGCAGTCCTCACTGAGAGAGGACCATCCGCTGGCAGCACACACAGAAAGACAAGGAGAGCAAAGCAAAACAAAACACAGCCTATGAGCTTCTGCCTATCCCTGACAACTGGCTACTGTGATAACCCAGCACTGTGATAACCCAGCAGGCGAACAGCACACAAGGACTTAAATAGCCAGGGACAGCGCACGGACTGCAAAGAGCACTCAGGGACGTGACAGTAAAAGCACTAAAGACCCAGGGATAAGTACACTGGATGGCGGCGTACACAAATCTGCCAAGAAAAAAAGGCAAATAGTGAGGCAGCACAATACTAATGAGTTTTTAAACACAAAAACTGTGTGTGTGTTAGCGTCATTATCTCATTCTGAATACTAATATGCAATATTCACTAAAGAACCCAAACTTTTCTGATGCTAAAAGCATGTTGCATTATCATAATGAGTTACACAAATCCCACAAGAATAAGCACATCCTTTTCCCAACAGCTTGGCCTTCTTTCCATTGTTCAGAGACACGTCTGAGGAGACTGTGTTTGCGAGGACCTGTTGGAAGTACTCCGAATGCATTACACATCGAGCTGGCTCTAAGCTCAGGCTGTTTGAACATGCTGCTCACTTACTCGTCTGTCAGGGTAGATATATCCCCACTGCTCCCTCGGCACAAACACACAACAGTTATCTCTTTAGGATCCTGCACTGCAATTAACCGTACCCCATTCACCCAGGTGTTTAGGAGAGGGAAAGAACCTGGAAATTAAAGAAACGCCTCTCAACCAGATTGACTTGGCTTCTCACCAGCAGTGTGTTGATAACAATTTAGCTTGTCTAAAAGCTGCCTCAATAGGCTCTTTAAAAACAACACTAAAATCTATCCATACTGAACGTGAACAGCCAGTCAGGAGATATTTGAAGTTTAACATACAATTATGAAGAGGAGTATATTAGGCCTATAGAAATTGAGGTATTAAAATTTTATTTAAATTAAATTAAAACAAAAAATAATTTCCATTTTTGGTTTCATTTTGGTTTTTGGTATATATATATATATATATACAGTATATATACAGTGGGTACGGAAAGATTCAGACCTAATCTGATTTAATACAGCCATGAGTCTTTTTGGGAATGATGCAACAAGTTTTTCACACCTGGATTTGGGGATCCTCTGCCATTCCTCCTTGCAGATCCTCTCCAGTTCTGTCAGGTTGGATGGTAAACGTTGGTGGACAGCCATTTTTAGGTCTCTCCAGAGATGCTCAATTGGGTTTAAGTCAGGGCTCTGGCTGGGCCATTCAAGAACAGTCACAGAGTTGTTGTGAAGCCACTCCTTCATTATTTTAGCTGTGTGCTTAGGGTCATTGTCTTGTTGGAAGGTAAACCTTCGGCCCAGTCTGATGTCCTGAGCACTCTGGAGAAGGTTTTCGTCCAGGATATCCCTGTACTTGGCCGCATAAATCTTTCCCTCGATTGCAACCAGTCGCCTGTCCCTGCAGCTGAAAAACACCCCCACAGCATGATGCATGCTTCACTGTTGGGACTGTATTATACAGGTGATAAGCAGTGCCTGGTTTTCTCCACACATAACACTTAGAATTAAGGCCAAAAAGTTCCATCTTGGTCTCATCAGACCAGAGAATCTTATTTCTCACCATCTCACAACTCCATGCGGGCTTTCATGTGTCTTGCACTGAGGAGAGGCTTCCGTCGGGCCACTCTGCCATAAAGCCCCGACTGGTGGAGGGCAGCATTGATGGTTGACTTTCTACAACTTTCTACAATCTCCCGACTGCATCTCTGGAGCTCAGCCAAAGTGATCTTTGGGTTCTTCTTTACCTCTCTCACCAAGGCTCTTCTCCCCCGATAGCTCAGTTTGGCCGGACGGCCAGCTCTAGAAAGGGTTCTGGTCGTCCCAAACGTCTTCCAGTTAAGGATTATGGAGGCCACTGTGCTCTTAGGAACCTTAAGTGCAGCAGAAATTTTTTGTAACCTTGGCCATATCTGTACCTTGCCACAATTCTGTCTCTAAGCTCTTCAGGCAGTTCCTTTTGACCTCATGATTCTCATTTGCTCAGCACTGTGAGCTGTAAGGTCTTATATAGACATGTGTGTGGCTTTCCTATTCAAGTCCAATCTGTATAATCAAACACAGCTGGACTCAAATGAAGGTGTAGAACCATCTCAAGGATGATCAGAAGAAATGGACAGCACCTGAGTTAAATATATGAGTGTCACAGCAAAGGGTCTGAATACTTAGGGGTGAATACCATGTGATATTTCAGTTTTTCTTTTTTAATAAATCTGCAAAAATGTCAACAATTCTGTGTTTTTCTGTCAATATGGGGTGCTGTGTGTACATTAATGAGGAAAAAAAATTAACTTAAATGATTTTAGCAAATGGCTGCAATATAACAAAGAGTGAAAAATTTAAGGGGGTCTGAATACTTTCCGTACCCACTGTATACACCACAAATGTATATATTTTGAGAGCATTTTCTCAACCATTGATCCTCTGTCTCAACATCAGGTCAGTACAAGAAATTAAAGACTACTAACAAACTAAAGAAAAGGATGAAACAGAGAGCAATAGGAAAAATAGCATGTAGATTCAAGAACAAGCAGAACAGCTTGTAAGTGATGCCAAGGCAACATGTGTCTTGCATCCTTCATCCTTCAAGATTCTCTCACCTCAGTGTTTAAAGCAGACGGGCTGAGGATACTGGAAGACTCAAGAGAAAACATGTTTCATTAAAAAGGGACGGAATGCTCAGTAGCAATTGTAGACAAATTTTTAGAAGAGAACTTATTAGATTCACAGTCATTCCTTTTGGACTACATTTGTCTGGGACCAAATCTAATAGTGTCTGTCCTGCGTTATTCTCAGGTCAATAGGTGACATGTATCAGGACTGGTTGCCTGGACACTACTTCTAGGGGGAAAAAAGATTTTTGGAAACAGACGACGAACAAAATGAAGGTGGAGCACCAGGAAGCTTGCATAATTCACTTCCCGCTGTTGATTGTGGCTGTAACTATACCAGAGCACGGCTTTCTCCATTCATCAAAGCAACACAGCCACTTTCCCAATGAGCAAATGTGCCTTACAAGGGTTTTCAACGGCCACTCCTGTAAACACCATCATTTATGTTGCAATCATGCTTCTGTAAAATAATAATAATTTATTTATAACAAATAATAATTTATAGCAAAAATGTCAGCATATCCAAACATTAAGAAGATGATGTACACCAAAAAGTGGTTCAATTTTACTTTTTACTTTCCAT
Source organism: Sinocyclocheilus anophthalmus (assembly GCA_018155175.1). Lineage (NCBI taxonomy): Eukaryota > Metazoa > Chordata > Actinopteri > Cypriniformes > Cyprinidae > Sinocyclocheilus > Sinocyclocheilus anophthalmus. The sequence continues at coordinate 159,875 of JADLZN010009443.1, read as the reverse complement.
CCTTAATTATCTTCTTCCTGGCAGAGATCTTTGTTTTAGATACTGTAAAATTGAATTTTTTTTTTTGAATGTTTGTACAATAAAACTACTTCATTATTGGAGTACATTTTACAAGAAAATACTATTTGTTTTACTACAAAACTTCACATGTTATTCTTGCTGTTTGTTTTTAATTTAAAAAAAAAAGAAATCAATTTCTGCGTGAAAATTGTGTCTATACCAATATTTTATTGTATTTTTTTTTCAGTGCACAACAGTCAAAATATATACTTCCAAGACAAAATTTGGTGATAAATGAAGTTAAATGTAATTTTGTTTCACATCTACATCATTCCTCAGTTTTTTTTATCAGATGGCCATTTGTAGCTGTGTTATTCTTGATCTCTGCCAGGACTTCCTAAATGAAGATCCTGGTACCTGGGCATATAACGCCACCTACATTGAAGATTGTAGCCTGACGGTGACCAATGTCACGGCAGAAAGAGGCATTGCGCTTATCCGAGAGTACGACAGACTCCTCTCAAAGACTGAAGAACAAACGCAGTTCATTATGCCTACATTTCCTACTGGTACTGAGATGGGAACCAGTGACCTTTGGGTCACAAATCCGACTCTCTAACCATTAGGCCACATGTCAGACTGTCACCACGATCTAGATTAGGCTGCAGAAGATCAGTTTCAAAGATCAGTTCTCATCAGCCGCGTTGTACAGTAATGTAACATTTTAAGGCTAACAGCAATGTTCTGTGTTCTCCTTTTTAACCTAATTCAGCGTTTACTAATGGTCTTTTATAATTATGTGCTGTTGTGGCCATTAAGATGTAATTTCAATGTTATTGAGCACACCCCAAACATAGTCCAATCTCAGCGAAATTTGGTTTGTTCCAATTTCTGCGGGTGACAGCAGAAGATTTCAAAAGTCCAAAAATAAGGGCCACCCTTGTGTATATATATCTATGAGTGTGTGCGTGCGTTATTATTATTATTTTACTTTAAGGACAATTAAATATAGGTCCTAAAGCAAAACCACATATCTGTTCGTATGACTGCAACAAAATATAAAACTGCCAAAATGTGTATATCTATATACGTTGGGGACTCACATAAAACTTATTTTAGGATTATTTTCCAAAAGGAATGGTGACCAAAACAGAGACATAAATCAAAAGTCCAAGAACTGTTTTATCTGAATAAAATAAAATTGAGTGTGCACTGTGCAGGCCTGAGCTTCAACAGAAGAATCCAATCAGAACGCAAGCTCTGATTTAAAGGGGTCCTATTATGCTCTTTTACAAAGTCTTGATTTTGTTTTGGGGGTGTACTAGAACAGGCTCTCATACTAGGTTGTTCGAAAAACACATTATTTTTCACATATTTTACATTATTACAACACCTCTCTCCCCAGTCCGGCATGAACGGCTCGAATGGTTCCTGAATCAAATGAAGGCCCACATTCTGAAATACGAAATGTGCTGTGATTGGTTTGCTGGGCCAGTGTGTGTGATTGGCAGCACTCGGCGCCTGGTCGGGAAATGTCATGCCCCTTACCATAACCGCCTGCGAGCTTCAGTGTAAATATTGCGTCAAAATCAAATAAAATCAATTTGAGCGCGATTTAAAGTTCGTCTGCTTTGGGAAAGCTAGTGTGTCTCCAACATAGTGAAAACACTCGTTGCCTTCTCTAGTGCCAGGCATCAACAGGTTATGTACAGTGGGGAAAAAAAGTATTTAGTCAGCCACCAATTGTGCAAGCTCTCCCACTTAAAAAGATGAGAGAGGCCTGTAATTTTCATCATAGGTATACCTCAACTATGAGAGACAAAATGAGAAAAAAATCAAAAAAATCACATTGTATGATTTTTAAAGAATTTATTTGCAAATTATGGTGGAAAATAAGTATTTTTCATCTCAATACTTTGTTATATACTTTTTGTTGGCAATGACAGAGGTCAAACGTGTTCTGTAAGTCTTCACAAGGTTTTCACACATTGTTGCTGGTATTTTGGCCCATTCCTATATGCAGATCTCCTCTAGAGCAGTAATTTTTTTGGGGCTGTCGCTGGGCAACACGGGTTTTCAACTCTCTCCAAAGATTTTCTAAGGGGTTGAGATCTGGAGACTGGCTAGGCACTCCAGGACCTTGAAATGCTTCTTACGAAGCACTCCTTCGTTGCCCGGGCGGTGTGATTGGGATCATTGTCATGCTGAAAGACACAGCCACATTTCATCTTCAATGCCCTCGCTGATGGAAGGAGGTTTTCACTCAAAAACTCACGATACACGGCCCCATTCATTCTTTCATTTACACAGATCAGTCATCCTGGTCCCTTTGCAGAAAAACAGCCCCAAAGCATGATGTTTCCACCCCCATGCTTCACAGTAGGTATGGTGTTCTTTGGATGCAGCTCAGCATTCTTTCTCCTCCAAACACAAAACACTCAAGTTGAGTTTTTACCAAAAAGTAATATTTTTGTTTCATCTGACCATATGACATTCTCAAAATCCTCTTCTGGATCATCCAAATGCTCTCTAGCAAACTTCAGACGGGCCTGGACATGTATTGGCTTAAGCAGGGGGACACGTCTGGCACTGCAGGATTTGAGTACCTGACAGCGCAGTGTGTTACTGATGGTAGCATTTGTTACTTTAGTCCCAGCTCTCTGCAGGTCATTCACTAGTTCCCCCGTGTGGTTCTGGGATTTTTGCTCACAGTTCTTGTGATCAGTTTGACCCCACGGGTGAGATATTGCGTGGAGCCCCAGATCGAGGGAGATTATCAGTGATCTTGTATGTCTTCCATTTTCTAATAAATGCTCCCACAGTTGATTTCTTCACACCAAGCTGCTTACATATTGCAGATTCAGTCTTACCAGCCTGGTGCAGGTCTACAATTTTGTTTCTGGTGTCCTTTGACAGCTCTTGTGTCTTGGCCATGGTGGAGTTTGGAGTTTGACTGTTTGAGGTTGTGGACAGGTGTATTTTATTTTGATAACGAGTTCAAACAGATGCCATTTAATACAGGTAACGAGTGGAGGACATAGGAGCCTCTTAAAGAAGTTGTTACATGTCTGTGAGAGCCAGAAATCTTGCTTTTTTTTGTAGGTGACCAAATACTTATTTTTTCCGAGGAATTTACCAATTAATTCTTTAAAAATCCTACAATGTGATTTTCTGGATTTTTTTTCTCATTTTGTCTCTCATAGGCGAGGTATACCTATGATGAAAATTACAGGCCTCTCTCATCTTTTTAAGTGGGAGAACTTGCACAATTGGTGGCTGACTAAATACTTTTTTGCCCCACTGTATTTGTGAGATCACAAATCCCGGAAAATATGCGTTGTAGTCCAAACGAGTCGTTCGTTGTAGTTTTTTGAAAAGTGAAATATCTCCTTTTGAATTGGACTTTGAGCTTTCCAGATCTCTTTTAATGCTCAAATAGCAACATTACAGACTAACTAAAGTTGAAAAAGTGAAAAAGCATAATAGGACCCCTTTAAAGGGAAGACAACATAATTTAATAGGACGCTGATAAAAGGGAAAAAGGGGCTTTCTACGTTCTTATATAATTCTGAATTGATTCAGAAGATTTTTCATTAAAAGCAGACCAAAGGAGATGCATGGTGCTTCAATAATGCAGAATTGGGGGTTAATTGAATTGTGGTTTAGCAATGAGCAGTCAGAGCATTACAAATGAAATTAGTCATTCGACGTTTTATCCCGCTGCTCCCTACATATTGGAATAATGAGCCATAAACAGTAATGGCATCTTTAGTCACCTTCCTGATCTGTGAACAGTTGCTGAAATAAACCCCCTGCAGCTGCACAAGCTTTATTTGCTTTGTTTCAGCCACATTAAGACACTCTTTTACTTTTCATGCCTCTGTATCTCTGAGAAATTGATACATCCTGGCTGTACTGGGCCAATAAACATCATAAAAATTCACGGAACAGATTGCATTAACCTTTAGCAGAAGTTAACTTTAACAAAAACAGGCAGCAAGGAAGCCATACCCTCCACCATATTTAGTCTGCTATGAGCACTAAACTTGGGGCTAATTTGCCATGCATACGGAATTCAAATGAGAAGAGGTGACAGGTAAATTGAGACTACTGCCACCTGCTGACATGCTAATCACTTTCAACATTTGAATACATTTGCATCAAAGCACGATTCTCAAAGAGAAAAAACATGCAATATCAAACAAATGTAACACACCCCTCAAAACAGGGGACTGCGAGTTGGGATCTAACACAGAGCCTCAAGCAAAAACAAACGTCATGTTAACAGCTGCACTTTTTTTAAACATTTCATGCTGACTTAAAAATCACACTTAAAAATAAATGTAAAAAAATGTAAGAGAGTGTGTGTGTTTGTATGAGTACATATATATAATATATAATATTTTATTACAGTGGGGAAAAAAAGTATTTAGTCAGCCACCAATTGTGCAAGTTCTCCCACTTAAAAAGATGAGAGAGGCCTGTAATTTTCATCATAGGTATACCTCAACTACGAGAGACAAAATGAGAAAAAAAAAAAGTCAGAAAATCACATTGTAGGATTTTTAAAAAAATTATTTGCAAATTATGGTGGAAAATAAGTATTTGGTCAATAACAAATTTCATCTCAATACTTTGTTATATACCCTTTGTTGGCAAAGACAGAGGTCAACGTTTTATGTAAGTCTTCACAAGGTTTTCAAACACTGTTGCTGGTATTTTGGCCCATTCCTCCATGCAGATCTCCTCTATAGCAGTAATGTTTTGGGGCTGTCGCTGTGCAACACGGATTTTCAACTCCCTCCAAAGATTTATGGGGTTGAGATCTGGAGACTGGCTAGGCCACTACAGGACCTTGAAATGCTCCTTACGAAGCCACTCCTTCGTTGCCCGGGCGGTGTGCTTGGGAGACATTGTCATGCTGAAAGACCCAGCCACGTTTCATCTCAATGCCCTTGCTGATGGAAGGAGGGGTTCATCAAAACCCGATACATGGCCCATTCATTCTTTCGTTTACAGGGATCAGTCGTCCTGGTCCCTTTGCAGAAAAACAGCACCCAAGCATGATGTTTCCACCCCAATGCTTCACAGTAGGTATGGTGTTCTTTGGATGCAACTCAGCATCTTTCTCCTCCAAACACGACAAGTTGAGTTTGTACCAAAAAGTTCTATTTTGGTTTCATCTGACCATATGGCATTCTCCCAATCCTCTTCTGGATCAACCAAATGCTCTCTAGCAAACTTCAGAAAGGCCTGGACATGTACTGGCTTAAGCAAAGGGGACACGTCTGGCACTGCAGGATTAGAGTCCCTGGCGGCGCAGTGTGTTACTGAGGTAGCCTTTGTTACTTTGGTCCCTGCTCTCTGCAGGTCATTCACTAGGTCTCCCAGTGTGGTTCTGGGATTTTTGCTCAGTTCTTGTGATCATTTTGGCCCCATGGGGTGATATCTTGCGTGGAGCCCCAGATCGAGGGAGATTATCAGGTCTTGTATGTCTTCCATTTTCTAAAAATTCCTCCCACAGTTGATTTCTTCACACCAAACTGCTAACCTATTGCAGATTCAGTCTTCACAGCCTGCTGCAGGTCTACAATTTTGTTTCTGATGTCCTTTGACATCTCTTTGGTCTTGGCCATAGTGGAGTTTGAAGTGTGACTGTTTGAGGTTGTGGACAAATGTCTTTTATACTGATAACAAGTTCAAACAGATGCCATAAATACAGGTAACGAGTGGAGGACAGAGGAGCCTCGTAAAGAAGAAGTTACAGGTCTGTGAGAGCCAGAAATCTTGCGTGTTTGTAGGTGACCAAATACTTATTATACAGAGGAATTTACCAATTAATTCTTAAAAAAATCCTACAATGTGATTTTCTGGATTTTTTTCTAATTTTGTCTCTCATAGTTGAGGTATATTTATGATGAAAATTACAGGCCTCTCTCTCTATCTTTTTAAGTGGGAGAACTTGCACAATGGTTGGTGACGAAATCCTTTTTTCCCCACTGATATATATATTAGTGTGTAACGGTACACGTATGTACGAACCGTTCGGTAAAGGTCTTTCGGCGGTACGCATGTGTACCGCACGCATACCAGTTTTTTCTTCTTTCTCTCTTCTCCTCTTCTCAGGAAATTCAAATAATAAATGGTGTTTGACTGTCTTTTATGTGGCATGACAGATCGCTGTATAAAGGCCTTGGAGATCTGCTTCTGGGACGGTTCAGAAACGTGCTGGTGTAATCCCAACACAAGCACTGACTAGAGTGGCCGCGATCAGCTCCGGTTCCCGTGTCTGAGCCGTGACGCCCCGCAGATTTGTGCAGAGCGGAGCGCGAGTGAACTCGATCATTCCTTCCTCTGTACTACTAGTTTTAACGCGAATAAACATGACTGAACATCTCATGCCTCATGTAATTGCTCAATCAGTGTTTCAACCGCGGAAAGACATCAACAATACAGCGTGGAAATAAAACACAGCTCGTTAGTTCACTAGAGAAATTAAATCTAGAGAGGAGCATTTTGTGAAATTTTACACCATATACTCATTATATTTTAATAAACCTGTTAGTCTTAATTACTTAACAGATTAATTTAAACATACTGTACATTATGAAACATGCTATGACAGCCATTGTGTAATTGAATATATTTTAACAAATAGCTTAGAAAATGTATTATTTATAAGTTAATTTAAAAACTGCATTATGTGCAATTTACATGTTTGCATACAATTTTTTTTTTTTTTTTTTTTTAAGTTGAGTGTTGATCATCTATTTAAAAATAAATAGCAATTAAATTTAAGTTTGGGTTAAGTTGTTATGCCTAATTGTAACCGTATAATGTAAAAGGTCTCCCTATAGTTTTAAGCATAAGCTGATAAGATTTTTATCACTAAGAAAATTTTAACTATAACTGAATGTATTTAAAGAAAGAGCAACTTGTTCAGTAAACCATTATAAGTAAAAAAAAAAAGTTTTCCCCCCTGCTGTACCGAAATCATACCGAACCGTGACATTAAAACCGAGGTACGTACCGAACTGTCATATTTGTGTACCATTACACCCCTAATATATATATATGTATGTATTCAACACAGTCAAGTTAATTTTTTTCAAGATTTCATGTTGTCTGAAGAGCCACAATACTCCTCTCAAAAAGAATGCTTTGTCAGAGGATTTTGGCAGACGGTTTGGACTTCACAAGTATCACATTCCCCAGACACTGTTGTTGGACCAGCAGCGCACACAAACACTTACTGAACCGAGTTATAGCAGAAATTGATTTCCACCCAAGTCGTAATTTCAATCTGCTTACTATGTATTGCATTCCTCCCATAAAAGAATGAGACAATAACCTCATTTATCATAGGGAAGTGAGACGGGTATTGAAAATCTCCCTCTGTGCCAAATCTTCTTAACAGAGCACAAGCAACAACTTTGAACAAACAACTGAGTGCTCTCAATATAGTCGTACCGCCAAACAACAACACCCAATGGGACTTCACTGAACACCTCGGCCCCAATTTCCCAACAATTACACTGAATTTAAAAGAGAACAACTCGTGCTAATGAAGCAGATGGCAGACTGGAGTTATCATGGTCCCTCAGGCAGATATATGAATGTGATTACATATTACTTCTGATAAGAAACCATAGCCTACAAAGAATATTTCTCTTGTCCATTTGCTGCAAATACTTTGCTGCAAAATATCTCTTGTCCCATGTTTTACTGGCTAAATTCAACCAAAAACCATCCAAACATCTTTCTTAGACTTAACATTAGAAAAGATAACATGGCAGCTAAGTACTGTAGGATCGGTCCGAGTGTTTTTAAGGTGACGGACGGGTCAATTCACACTGTCAATTGTATGTCAGTTCAAAGATCTAATACCTTTAATGTGTTTGCAATGTGCAGAGTGAAGAGCCCTTATGATGCAGAGCTATACATCAGAAACACACTCCAGATCCCTGCTGCTGCTGCTGCTGCTGGAGACTAAAGAACATCACGATCACTCCAGACACATGAGCCGTGAGCGGCAGGAACAAAAACTCTCTGCAGACATCTCTACTGCAATCAGAGAAAGACATGAATGAGGAGTGATTGGACAGCTGTCAGTCTCTGCATGTCAAACATAGCCTGAAATTACAGCTCAAATACAGTCTTTACAAACTGTTGCTCATTCTGAACTGCAGCAGCACAATTTGATATATTTCATATTTCTGTTGCTAATATATCAAGGCAAGAAAAAAAGCCCATCAAAACATGAATAAAGCTTGCATAATAAAATAGCATAAATTAAACAAAGAAAATAATAATAATAAAACAATTATTTTAACTGTAAAGAACAATACTTCTGTAACAGGGCTGACGAGACGTGAGACGTGCGGATCCATATGCAAAGCTTTATTAGACAGAGACGTGGTAAAAAGACAGGCAGGGTCAGAACCCAGGCAAACAGGTATATGGCGGGCAAAACACAAGAACAGTCACAGGGCTAGCGAAGGACACCAATGGGCAGACAGAATCGGAAGGGACAAGACTAAGGGAGAAATCCAAGAAACCAGGCGAAGATCAAGAACCGAGAAAACGGCTAGGGCTAGGGCTAGGGAAATCACTAGGGCTCCGTAATGTAGCTATCTGGGGGAAGATAAGCGCTAGACGATACTCGGCAGAGGGAAGGGATCAGAGTGAGTGTTAAATAGTGAGGGAGTGATATGAAACAGCTGGGTGCAATCAGGGTAAACAGGTGTGTGCAATTAGTGCTGAGTGCAATCAGTAATACATGATGGGAAATGTAGTCCGGGGTGAAGAGCAACAGTGTGTAGTGCGAGAGTCAATGCAATAGGAAAGGGTGACATCTGATGGCTAGCAAATGAAAGTTCATGGACCGGATTGTGAAACTATATTATTATAACATAAAATTTAGATAACATAAAATTATTTATTATTGTTGTTGTTGGTGCTGTCGTCACAATAAGATGGAACAATGTTCCAAACTATTATAATTATGAAACATTATATATTTTTGAAACACTATTAATACTACTGCATATTATTATTATTATTATTAAAGCTGTCAGTTGTTTCTTACTCTGAACTAGAGTAGCAAACTTTGAATAAATAAATATACAGTGGTACGGAAAGTATTCAGACCCCCTTAAAAATTTCACTCTTAACAATATTGCAGCCATTCGCTAAAATCATTCAAGTTAAGTTTTTTTCCTCATTAATGTACACACAGCACACCATATTGACAGAAAAACACAGAATTGTTGACTTTTTGCAGATTTATTAAAAAAGAAAAAAAACTGAAATATCACATGGTCATAAGTATTAAGACCCTTTGCTGTGACACTCATATAAACTCAGGTGCTGTCCATTTCTTCTGAACATCCTTGAGATGGTTCTACACCTTCATTTGAGTCAAGCTGTGTTGATATATGATTGGACTTGCTTAGGAAGCACCACAACCCGTCTTATATAAGACCTACAGCTCACAGGGCATTGAGCAAATGAGAATCATGAGGTCAAAAGGAACAGCCTGAAGAGCTCAGAGACAGAATTGAGGCAAGGCACAGATCTGGCCAAGGTTAAAAAAAAAAATTCTGCTGCACTTAAGGTTCCTAAGAGAGAGCACAGTGGCCTCCATAATCCTTTAATGGAAGACGTTTGGGACGACCAGAGTCCTTCCTAGAGCTGGCCGTCCGGCCATACTGAGCTATCGGGGGAGAAGAGCCTGGTGAGAGAGGTAAAGAAGAACCCAAAAAAATCACTGTGGCTGAGCTCCAGAGATGAAGTCGGGAGATGGGAGAAAGTCAACCATCACTGCAGCCCTCCACAGTCGGGGCTTTATGGCAGAGTGGCCCGACGGAAGCCTCTCCTCAGTGCAAGACACTTGAAAGCCCGCATGGAGTTTGCTAAAAATACCTGAAGGACTCCAAGATGGTGAGACCAAGATAGAACTTTTTGGCCTGAATTCTAAGCGGTATGTGTGGAGAAAACCAGCACTGCCTCATAACTGTCCAATACAGTCCAACAGTGAAGCATGGTGGTGGCAGCCTCATGCTGTGGGGGTGTTTTTCAGCTTCAGGGACAGGACGACTGGTTGCAATCTAGGGAAAGATGAATGCGGTCAAGTACGGGGATATCCTGGACGAAAACCTTCTCGAGTGCTCAGGAACTCAGACTGGGCCGAAGGTTTACCTTCCAAAAAGACAATGACCCTAAGCACACAGCTAAAATAACAAAGGAGTGGCTTCACAACAACTCTGTGACGGTTCTTGAATGGCCCAGCCAGAGCCCAATTGAGCATCTCTGGAGAGACCTAAAAATGGCTGTCCAACAACGTTTACCATCCAACCTGACAGAAACTGGAAGGAGTGCAAGATGATGGCAGAGGTCCCCAAAGCATGTCCCCCCCCCCCCCCCCCCCCCCCTCCCTCAACCACCCCCCCCCCCCCCCCCCCCCCCCCCCGGTGTGAAAAACTTGTGGCATCTTTCCCAAAAAGACTCATGGCTGTATTCGATCAAAAGGGTGCTTCTACTAAATAATGAGCAAAGGGTCTGAATACTTAGGACATGTGATATTTCAGTTTTATTTTTAATAAATCTGCAAAAATGTCAAATTCTGTTTTTCTGTCAATATGGGGTGCTGTGTGGACATTAATGAGGAAAAAAAAATAACTAAATTATTTTAGCAAATGGCTGCAATATAACAAGAGTGAAAAATTTAAGGGGGTCTGAATACTTTCCGTACCCACGGTATATATATATATATATATATAGATAATATCATAGATATATATATATCTATATATATAAATAAATAAATGTATGTATGTATGATTATGTATTAATGCACATACATACAAAATCCATGTCCAACAAAACAGTTAAAATTTCATATTTCTGTTGTAAAATTTCAAAGCTTAAAAAAAAAGCCATACAACAGCAGCTTGCATAATAAAATTAAATTATACAATAATAATATTATAATATTCATAAAATTTTCATAATAACCAGTGTTATTATGAAAATATCGTTTATAAAATAGAATTATTAGTTACTATATATTTAGAATGCTCCAAACACTTTGGTATACGAAAATATAGTTTATAAAATATTATTATCAATAGTTATTATTGTTCTAGTGTACGTATACATCAATGATAATATAGCATTACACAAAACACACACACACCACACACACCACACACACACACACACACACCACCACACACCACCACACACAACAAAACACAATACATACTACACTACAGGTTGCAAAAGTCGTTAGGCATAGTATTTTCCACAACAAAAAAATTTTAAAGGGGGTCATATGATGCTTTTTTTAAAGTTCATTGTTTTGTGTATTTGGTGTAACATAATAGGTTGACATGCTTTAATGTTCAAAAAACCACATTATTTTTCAAATACTGCACATTATTGTAGGTACTCTATGCCCCGCTTCTCTCAAACGCTTCGTTTTCTGCAAAGTCCCTCTTTCCGACAAGCGCAGTCTGCTCTGATATGCCAGCTGACCCAGTGCATTGTGATTGGCCGAAACACTGCAAGCACTCGTCGGAAATGTAATGCACCTTACCATAATCGCGAGCTTCATCTTTCAAATAAATGTAAAGACAGAACCAGAAAGGGGAACAGAGTCTCGTGACAGACACAGTGATATGTGTTTGCAGTACACAAGCCACTTTTAAGACAGCTGACTCCACTGTGATGCGTCTCGCTCTCTCTCTCTCTCTCTCTACTCTCTCTCTCTCTCTCTCACACACACACACACACCCACACGCAAACACACACACCTGATGCGCAAAACTCCGCATCTGAACAGTCAATTAGCAAATACCTAAACTAATAACAAAACAGTAGCTGATTCAGAGGCGCCAGATTGTCATAGCAAAGTCAGAATTACCTCCTCTCCTAGGTTCACGAAATGGTAATCCATAAAATGCATTGCTGTTCTGTAATCTTAAAGATTCCTAAATGCATCTAATTTTGGAAGGCCAAATAAAGTGCTTTCTCCTAGAAACAGCGTCTCCCTGACATGGCTGCTTCAACAATAACTGCGGTTACTGAAACCACGCCTTCTTCTTTGCGTGCACATTTGGGCAGCAATATGCTAATATTTCCACATAGTGACATAGATATGTGGGGGCGTGTTAGAACAAGCCGTTTTAGGGGGGGCGTGGCAGAGTCTTAACTTTGATCAAAAATATCTCTTTGGTTTTGAGACTTTAGGCTTTGCAACTTCAGGGATTTATCTATGCACAATCATCTTGTAACACCAAAGAAAAAGGAAAACTTGAAATCACATCATACGACCCCTTTAAAGCCAGGTTAGTTCCTATCTTTGATGAAGTTTTTGTGTCAGTAGGAAATATCAGTTTACATTTCCAAACATTCATTTTGCCATTAATTGTAATAATCCAGTGAGATTTTTGTATGCACAAGGAGTCTGGCAACAGCCAGTTCTCCACACAGAGATCTGATCTCAGCATCATCCAGTCTGTCTGAGATTACATGAAGAAACAGAACAAACTGAGATAGACTAAATCCAGAAGAACTGTGACAACGTCTCCAAGACACTTAAAGACACTGTATCTACCTATAATATGTATATCTATCTATCTATCTATGATAGGATAGATAGATAGATAGATAGATAGATAGTGAGATAGATAGATAGATATTATAAAACAAATTGAAAAATTAAAATTTAAGTTAGTTTAATAATCATACAAGGTTGCATTGCATATGGCCCTCTGAACACACTCTCCAACACCTACTGTATGTGCTGCAGCACAAGTGCAACTGTCAGATTGAAAGCATGTAATCTACAGTATGTGCACTCAAATGTAATGAGGCCCATTTGCCATGAACACATAGACACTGACATCAAGTGCTGTATGTGGACATCTCCTGAAACGCACAAGACTGTAGATTTCTGGTAAAATAACATGTGGGTCTCCATGGCGAAGGCCATCTGCACAGCTTCCCGGGGACTGCTGGCTTGATGGACTCATGCCCGGATGGAGAAACAGTCCATTCATTCCCAGCTTTAGTAACGTGTGATGTCCTGAGAATGAGACTCCTACACCTACTCCTGCATCGCCGTAAACAAACATCCCAAAGATAACTTCAAAATGCATGTGACGGCATGAATGACCTTAAGGAACTGTTAAAGTTGTGAAAATGATGAAATGTAATATCACAAACGTGATGTCATCACTGCCAGCCCGCAGCCAAATGGAACAAAGAGCTTCCCAAAGAGTCACTTATGAGGTTCCATTTTAGTTGTTATGCTACTTTAGACTTTAGAATATATTAGCATATTTACGCAGCCCAGTAGGTTTTAGAACAGAGCTGAAGACTTTTGATCTAGATTATGGTCAGAAAAACACATGTGTAAATTCCAACCAGCCAATTCCAATCTGATGTGGCATTATTGATGAACTAAGACATAATATGTCTTCCTGTTAGGCTAATCTAGGACAGAGTAACCTGGAAACACCTCTGCTTTTAGTGACACAAGCAATATATGACAATATGCTTTAGTAGGAGAAACATACACATTAGTTGCACTTGCTCAGACAAGAAACTAGCCAAAACTATTATTTTTGCCAGAAATGAATGATACCTTAAACCATGCAGCTTGTTGAGGAGAGGTGTGCTATGATTTCCACCGAAAAAAAGTCAAAAAATCTAATAGGCTATTACTGAAGAAATGACCAGTTCAGAGTGAGCATCCACATAGTAACCATCAGCAACACCAGAGCATTATTGGAATCTAAAACTAAAACTATTAAAAACCATTTTCATTAATTGAAATGAAGCTGAAATAAAATATTTCAGTTATTTGTCAAGTCAAGTTTTTTTTAACTAATATATTTAAGTTATACTGTAGATGAAGAACTAAAATAACTGAAATGGACTAAAAATAATAGTGTGTTTAATCTAAAAATTTAATATATATATATATACACACAATGACACTTTTGCATTTTTGACAAATTTTTTACTGATGGAGCTAATGAAAACAACCTTAATAGAATTTATATATATACAGTGGGTACGGAAAGGATTCAGACCCCTTTAAAGTTTTCACTCTTTGTTCTATATTTGCGGTCATTTGCTAACATCATTTAAGTTATTTTTTTTCCTCATTAATGTCACACAGCACCCCATATTGACAGAAAAACAGAGAATGGAGTTGACGGCTAGGTCGTTGCAGATTTATTATAAAAGAAAAACTGAAATATCACATGGTCCGAAGTATTCAGACCCTTTGCTCAGTATTTAGTAGAAGCACCCTTTTGAACTAATACAGCCATGAGTCTTTTTGGGAAAAGATGCAACAAGTTTTTCACACCTGGATTTGGGGATCCTTGCAGATCCTCTCCAGTTCTGTAAGGTTAGATGGTAAACGTTGGTGGACAGCCATTTTTAGGTCTCTCCAGAGATACTCATTTGGGTTTAAGTCAGGGCTCTGGCTGGGCTTTTCAAGAACAGTCACAGAGTTGTTGTGACGCCACTCCTTCGTTATTTTAGCTGTGTGCTTAGGGTCAGTGTCTTGTTGGAAGGTAAACCTTCAGCACAGTCTGAGGTCCTGAGCACTCTGGAAAAGTTTTCGTCCAGGATATCCCTGTACTAATTCATCTTTCCCTCGATTGCAACCAATCCTCCTGTCCCTGCAGCTGAAAAACACCCCCCACAGCATGATGCTGCCACCACCATGCTTCACTGTTGGACTGTATTGGACAGGTGATGAGCAATTCCTGGTTTTCTCCACACATACCGCTTAGAATTAAGGCCAAAAAGTTCTATCTTGGTCTCATCAGACAGAGAATCTTATTTCTCGCCATCTTGGAGTCCTTCAGGTGTTTTTAGAAAAAAAAAAAACTCAATGTGGGCTGAATGTGTTCTGCACTGAGGAGAGGCTTCCGTCGGGCCACTCGGCCATAAGGCCCCGACTGGTGGAGGGCTGCAGTGAATGGTTGACTTTCTACAACTTTCTCCAACTTTCTCCCATCTCCCGACTGCATATCTGGAGCTCAGCCACAGTGATCTTTGGGGTCTTCTTTACCTCTCTCACCAAGGCTCTTCTCACCCGATAGCTCAGTTTGGCCGGACGGACAGCTCTAGGAAGGGTTCTTGTCGTCCCAAACATCTTCCATTTAAGAAATGGAGGCCACTGTGCTCTTAGGAACCATAAGTGCAGCAGAATTTTTTTTGTAACCTTGGGCAGATCTGTGCCTTGCCACAATTTTGTCTCTGAGCTCTTCAGGCAGTTCTTTTTGACCTCATGATTCTCATTTGCTCTGTGAGCTGTAAGGTCTTATATATACAGGTGTGTGGCTTTCCTAATTAAGTCCAATCAGTATAATCAAACACATTTGGACTCAAATTAAGGTGTAGAACCATTTCAAGGATGATCAGAAGAAATGGACAGTTCCTGAGTTAAATATATGAGTGTCACAAGCAAAGGGTCTGAATACTTAGGACCATTGTGATATTTCAGTTTTTCTTTTTTAATAAATCTGCAAAAATGTCAACATGTCTGTGTTTTTCTGTCAATATGGGGTGCTGTTTGTACATTAATGAGGAAAAAAAAATTTACTTTAAATGATTTTAGCAAATGGACGTGCAATATAACAAAGAGTGAAAATTAAGGGGGTCTGAATACTTTCCATAACAACGTTATATATATATATATATTATATATTCTATATATATATACACAGTCCTGGTTTTTTAATGTGTGCATATTTGTCACACTTAAAAGATTCAGATCATCAAACCAAGTTTAATATTACGCAAAGATAATGCAAGTAAATACAAAATGCAGTTTTTAAATGATTCTTTATTTTATTAGGGAAAAAAGCTGTCCAAACCTACCTGGCCCTACCTGAAAAATGAATGGTCCCTCCTCTTAAATCATGAAAGAACTGTGATCAACCACATCATTTTAGAAAGCAGAGTTAAATTTCACTAGCCAAACCCAAGCCTGATTACTGCCAGACCTGTTGAATCAAGAAATCACTTAAAACCTGTCTGACAAAGTGAAGCATGCTTAAAGAGCAAAAACACCATGCCACGATCTAAAGAAATTCAAGAACAAATGAGAAACAAAACAGTTGACATGTATCAGTCTGGAAAGGGTTATGAAGCCATTTCTAAGGCTTTGGGACTCCAGCGAACCACGGTTAGAGCCATTATCCACAAATGGAGAAAACTTGGAACAGTGGTGAACCTTCCCAGGAGTGGCCAGCCCACCAAAATTACTCCAAGAGCGCAACAACGACTCATCAAGGAGGTCATAAAAGAACCCAGAACAACCTCTAAAGAACTGCAGGCCTCACTTGCCTCATTTAAGGTCAGTGTTCATGATTCAACAAATAAGAAAGAGACTGGGAAAAAACGGCATCCATGGGAGAGTTCCAAAGCAAAAACCACTGCTGACCAAAAAGAACACAAAAGCTCATCTCACATTTGCCAAAAAATATCTTGATTATCCCCAGGACTTGGGCAAATATTATGTGGACTGATGAGACAAAAGTTTAACTTTTTTGAAGGTGTGTGTCCCGTTACGTCTGGCGTAAAACTAACACAGCATTTCATTAAAAGAACATCATACCAACATAAACATGGTGGGTGTCGTGGTGATGTTGGGGAGGCTTTGCAGAGTAGACTGGGTGACTTGCCATAATGTTGAACCAGAATTCTGCAACTCTATCAGAGAAAAGCATGAGGAGAATGTTCGGCCATCAGTTTTGTGGACCTCAAGATCAAGGCACTTGTTTATGCAACAGGACAAGATCCAAAAACACACCAGGCAAGTCCCCCTTGAATGGCTCAGAAAACAAAATGAAGGTTAGATGGAGTGGCCAGTCAAAGTCCACAGACTTTAAATCCTATTGAGATGCTGTGGCATTACCTTAAAAAGGCGGTTCATGCTCGATAACCCTCCAATGTGGCTGAATTAAAAAAAATCTGCAAAGAAGAGTGGGCCAAAATTCTTGTGAAAGACTCATTGCCATTTATCGCAAAATTTTGATTGCAGTTGTTGCTGCAAAGGGTGCCACAACCAGTTATTAGATTTAGGGGGCAAGTACTTTTTCACGTAGGGCCAGGCAGGATTGGACAGATTTTTTCCCTTAATAAAATAAATAATAATTTAAAAACTGCATTTTGTATTTACTCCGGTTATCTTTGTGTAATATTAAAATTAGTTTGATGATCTGAATCTTTTAAGTGTGACAACATATGCAAAAAATAAAAAAAAACAGGAAGGGGCAAAAACTTTTTCACACCACTGCATATATATATATATATATATACAAAAGATATATATATATATATATATTATAATATTATATCTACTATGTGTGTATATATATATATTTATATATATATACACACACAAATTACCACACTGTTCAATCAGCATTTATCATGACAGATTTAACATCACTGAGATGTCATAGGGCATTTAGATTTTACCCTTTGATGTCAGAGCAAAGATGCCATCTGAGATTTGCTGTTCATCAAGATGTACAAGACTAACTTGACTATCATATCTTGTAAAGATATGATTTTGTGATGTAGCGAGACAAGATTGAGCTACAAGCATAAAAAAAGCTTAAAAACATTTAGGAATAAGCCAAAGCAAGCCGAGATATTGTCTGCTTCGATCATAAATGTACACAACATCACTTCTGTAGGCCCACATTGTTCAACAAGGGTGATGACTCACCAGCATAAAAGAGCTTCAAAACCACATAAATATAGCCAAGTACACATCAAATATAGCTTAGTCAGTGTGGGCATGTGTGTGTCTTCTGAGCAGTCTACCATCGCTCGTCATGCAGGTAGCATCCAAATGATGTTCCTTTTTGTATTAGCCTTTGTCCACTGAGGCTCTGAGGAATTCAGACAGCCCTTTTGCTAAAGCAGACAGGAAGGTAATGCACCATCACTCCCTCTCCCAGAGTCACAGAACATAAGAGAGACGTATGAGAGAGAGGAAGAAGAGAATAAGGGTATGGCACCATGATATATTTATTAGGACTTTCCAAAGTGTCTATATTCAAAGATAGTGTGAATCCTGTGACTCAGAGTTTGCAAACTTCTTAAAAGTCTCTCCCAAAAAAGGAGCAGAAATATGACTTTGGAACTTTAAAAGTGAGGCAAATAAGGTCTGCATCTTGCTGTGCTCAGATATTAAAATGCACCCTGCATTTGAAATGTGACATAGGCCTGCTTAATAATGCACACAAAAGCAAAGAATATTTTGGGTGTTTCTTCAACTGTAGGCAATTTTGGAAAATAAACACTCTAAACATATTTTTACTCTCTTACTAGTTTGACAAATTTGGCTACTAACAATCTCACATTTGCTCCACAAATTTACAGCTTGATTGCAAAATTTGTATATATTTATATATACAGACAATATATATCTGATATGTATATATTAAAAAGTGTGACAATTATATTATATGTAATTTGGACATAAAAGTGACCAGAGGTCATGAAACACCCATTATTTCAGCACCCATTTCAGCGTTGAGAAGCATGCAGGCCGGTATATTTTCAACACCTATTTAAGCAAAAAACACACTGAAAATACATTATAAATCTATTTATCAACGCAGTATTGTGCAATGCAGGCTTTAATGAAGCAACACAAAGCAATAGACACGGTTAGACATTTATCAAGTCCTATACACAGTGATACAAACACAAACAGTAAATCTCACTGATTATTAAGTAGTTTATAGATACACTTTATGGTTTGGGTTCTGTTTTATGAGGATTTATGACAGATTTTCGTAATTTACTTCATAATATTAAAAGAAATTCTTCTGCATGTGGCTGCATTGTGAAACAGGCCTTAGGTCTGTCAAGAGGAATCTATGAGCCCACAGGAGGAAACCCCTCACAAACATTATGTGTTTTATCCTGTGAACTGCACAGTAAATAAAACTATCGGCTTTATTTCAATGATTGGAGACACTGTGCCTCATTTCTGATGTGCTGTTCGCCAGCAAAAGGCAAAACTGGGGCAACATGAATTTTAAATGCTTCCTGTGAAGTACAAAAGCCGTGCGCTCAAAACACGGGGAGTGAAATCTTCCCTTCAAGCCATCTGGAGCAAAAAATAAGACACGTTTTTGGTAATAAACGGATTCCAGTGCCTGCAGCTGATATGAGACTATTTGGCCCTTCCGCAACGGCCCTATCTGTCAACCCGGCTGAGGAGAAACAGAGGGCTGATGCAACGCAATGATCCCAGATTGTTCCAAAAATGTCAGCTTTTCATCAACACTAAATCCTCCTTCTTGCGGAGGGCACGGACGAGGCACGCACGAGAGATAGGTGCACACATGCCTGGGGTCCTCCCAGAGGTCTGTGGCTTTACGTGAGCTGCTCTCTCTCTGCTGCTCAGTGCCTGCTGTTCTGTGAGATCAGAGATGCAGTCGGTGGGGAGGAAAGCGGAAGACACGGAGCATTAACTTCACTTTAATCTTCAGTCCCACACCATAAATATCTTCTCAGTATTGGAATTTAGTTTAATGACAACCTGAGATTTATGAAGGACATTCCACCACTTAAAATAATACAAATTAGATAGATACACTGTAAAAAATGACCATGAATTTAACGGTAAAAGACTGTAAAAATGCTACAGTAAAAACCTGTTAAATGGTTAACGGTAAATTCCCCTACTATATACAGTGAAAAACTGTATTGGACATTAATTTTACGGTAGTATACCGTTTTTGGAAGTGGAAAAAGTCTGTATAATTTACAGCGAATAACCGTAAATTGACATTCCCAGAATTCCCTGCGTTACATTTCAAATTTGATGTTTTTTTGTTGAAATAACTATGTTCCTTATTTTTTTCTTATCAGTTTTGTATATTAGGGTTGTGTTACACCTAATATTGTTAAATTAATGTTTATTGCATTATTTCAGTTTCATGTGTGTTACCATGATGGTGTTTGGTGTTTGTGTGAATGACACTGTGCACTTTCTATATATGTTATTATTTAAAAGCTGCTTTTGATGGGTTTTGGGTCATCATGTGACTTTCTCATTACCATCTGCATTTGGTGGTTATCAGTGAATTACAAAGGTACAAAACAGATTTCAGTACTTCAATAAGTTGGTATATTAACATTATATCAGTTAAATACCGTAATTTCATTAACTGATATAAATTAAACTAAACGTGCGACCGTCTTGTTTTACGGTAAAATTCCGGCAACCACAGCTGCGTTTCTTTACCGTAAAGTTACGGGAAAAAAAAAAAAAGAAAAATTTTTTTAACAATGTAGATAGGTAGATAGTAGGGCTGGATGATATGGCCAAAACTTATATCACAGTATATTTCTTAATTTCGGTCGATACGAAATAATTCCGATATCGATATGAAGAACAGTATTTATTTGAAATAGACATTTTTGTAACTTTGTAAATGCCTTTCTCACTTTTGATCAATTTTAAACATCCTTGCTAAATAAAAGTATTAATTTCTATAATTTCTTTCCCCAAAAAATAATAAAAATGATACTGAATGGAATAGTGTATAATGTTACAAAAGCTTTTTATTTCAGATAAATGCTGATCTTTGGATCTTTCTATTCATCAAAGAATCCTGAAGAAAAAATTTACTCAACTGTTTTAAATACTGATAATCAGCAAAATCCAGTAATAATAGAATGATCTCTGAAGGATCATGTGACCCTGAAGACTGGAGTAATGATGCTGAAAAAAGCTTTGATCACAGGAATAAATTACATTTAAAATATATTCAAATAGAAAGCATTTTAAATAGTAAAAATATTTCAAAAATGTTACTGTTTTTGCTGTATTTGGATCAAATAAATGCAGGCTTGGTGAGCAGAAGAGAATTCTTAAAAAAAAAAAAAAATCTTACTGTTCAAAAACTTTTGACTGGTAGTGTAGGCTGATTATTCTTATAGATTGAAACAAATGTGCTTCAGCCAGAAAAAAGGGTATGAAAAGTGCTCCGAGTCGCTACAAAAACCAAAAAAAATGTAACAACAAAAACTGGAAATGTTGCTGAAGACGGGCTTATTTAAAATGAAAACTCATTATCTGCCAGCAGGAGGCGCTTCTGGAGCGTTAGTAACAGCGGTTTCTCCAGTAATGGCTGTAATCAAAGCAGCTCCGCTCATAAACGCTACTTTATCAGATCAGACAAAAATGCCATCGAAACTATTCTGAAGACAGTCAATTCCCTTCAGAGATACATTCATATAAAACACCCACGCCGTGTTTTGATTTTGAAACGTGCAGTGCTCATGTTTATTCAACGAAGTCAAACGGCACAAATAAATCAATGTATGGGAAACTGGTAATGTATAACGAAATATCGGAAATGTGTTTAAAAATCATATCACCGTTATTGGAAAAAATTATATCGTGATACATATTGATATTGAATTATTGTCCAGCCCTAGTAGATAGATAGATTTCAGATGTGAAATTTCATTAAGCAACAGTAAATGTGACGGCACCTTAATGGTGTGTTCAAATTACATCAAAAAGATCGTATTTACAAACTGAACACCACTATAATGTCATAATTACGAATTGTAAACTGGATTTTCTTTGAGCCCTGAGCTTCTGTGAGAAAATGTACATATTAACTGTAGTTTAGGGTAAATTTCTTTTCTTTTTTTTTTCCTTCATTTACAATAAAACTGGCTGCATGTATAATATACAATAGTATTGTACAATTAATATATAAACGATTCAATTTACAGCACCTTAAAGTGAATAAAACATAAAAAAGCAAAAACACACCGGATGCACAGTATTTATTTATAATTTCATATTAGTTAAAAACCTTGCTGCATTTTTAATTTAACAAAAGTAAATCGGCATCGTGATCCTACCAAATTGACTTGAACGCACGTGATGTCGGACTTGTGCACTATATGAACCAGTTTGTTCCAAACCCTTCATGATTATTCAGAATTATTTAGTGTCATACTGTATGAGGTGCTCACTGAATCTGAATGTCTACAATTTGTATTATTTCCACCCAAATTTATCTACTGATGTCATAGCTGAAAAGAAAAAAGAATTATGAAACGCCACATTCACTGGAGAGTGAAATCATTGAATATGGGGAACAATTATAGATGTCAACAATAATTACTAATCGTCCTAGTAATTTCAATCCAAGGATTTGCAACTTTCCAACTTGTCCATTTCTGAAATACCCTTCCCTTCCCCCATCTATTATCATTTTTATTTTAAATGCACTGCAGTTACATCATGAATCACTATTACAGCCATTTACTTTCATTATGAGTCACACAGACTTCAGTAATGCATTACTCCGAACATGTTGTGTGCAATGTTAAAAACAGAGCAGATGCTGCTACAATGTCCCTTAAAAAATAAACCCAACCAGTCAGGATAGCAATGCATTGTTACTCAAGGGTGTAACAGATGAGGTTTGAATCTGGCTTACTCATGATAAGCTTCATGTATGTGT
This sequence comes from Sinocyclocheilus anophthalmus, assembly GCA_018155175.1. Taxonomy (NCBI): domain Eukaryota; kingdom Metazoa; phylum Chordata; class Actinopteri; order Cypriniformes; family Cyprinidae; genus Sinocyclocheilus; species Sinocyclocheilus anophthalmus. The sequence continues at coordinate 137,325 of JADLZN010009443.1, read as the reverse complement.
TGCCATCAAAAAGAGAATTTTCGGATTAGCTGTGTCATTTTTCCGTTTTCTAAAGGAAAATATGTATTTGCTGAAGCAACAGTCCTGTGTGTATCATTCCAGAACTCTACACACAATGCCAGAGGACTGTGACTAATGCTTTGGACACAGTTACACTTTGTGCCTGACGTTAACAGGGCTCACTTTGCATACTCTCACATTAAACATTGAATTTCACCATGAAATCAGCAGATTTAATTTAGCCCGAACAGCTGTTTCACTTCCAAACCCCTAGATAGCCATTATTGCCTTGACTGCTTCTGTAGTCTTGTGTATCGACTGCCCATAAGGTCACATTTGCATGGTCTGCTATCTGCACTCGTTCATGCCTGGAATTGTTTGGAATATAGCTTCGGAGAAGAGTTTAAAAGGTGAGCTCGTTACTTTGCGTCTTACCAAAAGTTTGGTTTTAAATTAACCTATTAATAATGTTGATGGAAGACAGCACATGACTAGTTCAGGTAAATGTTAACACTTTAGCTCCTGGGATATTGCTAATAGTTAATGGAATGAACAGAACATTCCCTTTGTCAGGGAAAATCAGTGATTAATGATTAGTCTGTGCTCTTTTCTGTTTAAGGATAAAATGATTCCCCACACATGGAATAATTCATATTTTTCTCTTACGCTCACCAAGGCTGCATTTATTTAATCAAAAATACTATGTGAAATATTATTACAATATAAAATAAGTTTCTATTTGTATATATTTTAAGATGTAATTTATTCCTGTGACAGTAAAGCTGAATTTTCTGCATCATTACTCCAGTTTTCTGTGTCACATGATTCTTCAGAAATCATTCTAATATACAGAATTGATCCTCAACAAACATTTATTATTATTATCAATGTAAAAACAGCTGTGCTGCTTAATATTTTTGTGGAAACTGTGACTCACTTTTTCTAACTTATTTGATGAACTGAACGTTAAAAGAGCAGGTATTTAAAGGATACTTATTTTAAATAAATTTTATTATAAATAATCTATATAATTTTTTTAAAATTATATAATTCTAAAACATTAGAAATGTCTCTCTACTGACACTTTTAATCAATTTAATTGGTCTTGCAGGACCAGTATTCATTCTTTAAACACTTCTTTTTTTAACTCTTTTTTTTTAATTGAGCCGTGTATGTGTAGAAAATATGGAATTGCAAAAATGATTTTATTTAAAATAGGGTTCTTGCACTGAACACCGTCTGGCAGAAAGAACGATAGTTCCCCCCCCGCCTCACAATATGGTGAGTCTGTGTGTCGCTTGTGCAGAAGGGCAAGGAGAACAACGGTTGTGTGTGTGTGTGTGTGTGTGTGTGTGAGAGAGAGAGAGAGAGAGAGAGAGAGAGAGAGCGTGTGTCAGTGAAATCAATCTAAATGGCTTACTTATAGCCTCTGAATGTTAAAGTGACACTAGAGAAAGTAAAAAAATTATACACTTCAGCTTCAATATCGTCTAACATTATGCTAATGTAATTAGCAACTAAAAACTGAAAACAAAAATAAAATCATTAACTGTGACATTAAGTTGAATACTGAAAAGCAAATAAATGTGCATTCATACGCCATTAGCACAGTCAGATAAACAGCTCTTTAAATCTTATGAATGCCTGGTGAATGTTTTGACGGAGGTTTTCATGCCAACCCCAGGTATTCAGTCTTTATCAACAGCCAGGGGAGCTGCTAATCCATGCAAATGCACAGCGCAGTGGGGCGACAGGAACAAACCTAGAACCTCATTACCAGAGTTCTGGCAGTAAGCATGTCTGACCTCTAAAAAATTAGCTGCTCTGGCCAATTCCACACAGCCTGCTTATGAATTCAGGTTTTAAAACCTATATATCATCTGGGACAGAGAGAAGAGTCAGAGAAAATGCAGGTCAACACTTTATCAGAATCTGGTGGCTCTCAGTACTGCAGGTAGCAATATCAAACACCAACAGAACTTTATATTAGATAGCAAAACAGAGAGAAATATTTGCCCCAAGTGAGGCACAAAGTCACAACGGCAGAAATAAGTCTGTGAAAGGGAAATAATTTAAAGGGAATTTCTACGCAGTTGCTAAGGTGTTAGGCAGTTGCTAGGGCACTTCTTGGTTGCTTTCTCGCCCATATATATATATATAAACCCTAGGTCTCAGTGGCATTCTGGTGCCTAAATATGGCCCATGTCACTCCTTCAATTGGATTTCCAAGTTTTTTCTCTAAAAAAAATTGGTGTATAAACAATTTTCACTAAGAAATTGCTAGTAAATTTCACAAATAATTACAAAGAAACTTCAAGTAATGCATAAAATTAAATGTCAAATGCTGAAGTATTGAAATAGTATTTTTTTCTTCTACTCCAATAATTAAAAAAAAATTGTTACACTGTGAAAATTGCAAGTCTGGTTATAAAGTATTAAGATGTGGTCATATTTACTATTCGGCGAATTATCATGGGCAAAATATTTTCATACACAGATTTGCCGCACTGACCAACAAAAAGCTGCTTAGTTTGAAAGATTTCACTAATGTGACCACACCTTTAGCTCCAAAATGTAAGATATTATTTGTGTGCATAACACAAACGGTGTGAGTTATGCAGTAAAGTTTAATACTTATGGTTAGTGGTTTAAGCAATAGTATAATGAGAGGGAGGAAAAAAAACAATTTTCACTCAAAAATTGCTAGTAAATTTCACAAATAATTATAAAGAAATGACAAGTAAAACACTGAATAAAAAGATTTTTTTTGTGAAACATGTAATCCTTTGTCTTATTTATAATTTCCAAAAAAAGATTACATTTAGTGTTGCTGGGCATAATTTCAGTCATTTCAATAGGAATCCAAACAATCTGGAATTTCATGTGAGGGCAAAAGATTTATGCACACAAATTTGCCATGTTGACCAATAGAAAGCTGTTTGGTTTGAAAGTGACCTCTGCGTGATTTGTGCTTCATACAATGCTACATTTGACAAGGGTCCTTTTTGGCAGCAAAATTTTACTGAGATTTTACTAATGTGTCCACACCTTTAGCTGCAAAATTGAAGATATTATTTGTGTGCATATCACAAACACTGTGAGTTACACAAAGTGCAATACTTACGATTAATGGTTTACACTACAGTAAACTACTATTTTACAAAATTACAGAGAAATGGCAAATAACACATTGAATTAAACATGAATTTTTTTCAAGTACTGAAATACGGCAGACGTGCAGCAAACCAGTAGATCCAATCCATATTCATCAATGTACATTCAAAGATTGGAAGTCTGCTAGATGACAAATGAAAAAAATTCTGTAGTTCATCTACCCAGTCCGCATTAATTTTATGCCATTTATTTGTATTCCGCTAACATACGACTCTTGACTAAAGTAAATCCTGATGGATATAAAGCAGCAGTGATTGTTAAAGACAGCACAATTACACCAAAAAAAGCTTTCTGTTCACATTAACCTAATTTAACCATTTTCAAGCAATAAAAGCTACCTACGGGGTGAAACATTTCCACTTTATCTGTATAACAGCTTTCATTTCAGACTTCGCGGCAGAGGGAGATTAATGACAGACTTGTTCTTAATTAGCCCAGATAAGGCACATTGTCAAGACTCAGTCTTGTAGAACACGATTGAGAACATGGTAGATCTGTCTCTAAAGCTGAAGGTTCCCGTGTTAGCTTCTGCGGAAATGACGGATATTTGTTGTCGATTAGGCCTCTGAAAAGCTTTGTATAGGAATCAGAGTGTTGAAGGGAATTAGAAGCAGTAATATATACTTCCAAGATCTTTATTGCTCATTATTAAGAAAAAAATTTGGCTTATCAACAAAGTTCCACAATCATTTAAAGGCATAGTCCAAAAATCTCAATTCTGTCATCATTTGCTCACCCTCATGCCCCTCCAAACCTGTATGACTTTCATATTTCTGTGGAACATGACAGAAGATATTCTGAGAATGTCTGTGCTGTTTTGCCCAAACAAAGAAGTCACTGGTCACCAAATTTGTTTGGTTACTGACATTCTTCAAAATATTTTCTTTTGCGTTCCACAGAATCATACAGGTTTGGAACGAAATTGTTGCGCGAGTAAAAATGACAGAATTTTTGAGTGAAGCAACATTAAAGTAGTCAATTATATACGTATGTGGTATATTTCAAATCATCTGAAGCCATACAACAACTTTGCGGGAGGAAAAGACTCAAATTGGAGGTCATGGGTTCTTGTCACCACATCAAATCTGTGCCATATGAGGCATTTTATATTTGAGAGCTGCATTCTGAGTTGAATGATTCATTCTCAAATGAATGATTTGAAAGTGAAAAATGACTTCGATTTCAGCTCTGTGGTCACTATAAATTGTTGCTGAATGAAATAATGCTGTGTGAAGACCGCTTTTGTGTTTCAAAGATAAAAAATAACAGCATGTGAGTTTGGAATGACATAAGTAAATAATGACAATTTATATTTTTGGTTGAACCATATACCCTTTATCTCTAATAAATAAAATGTTCCCTGTTCACTTTCACTATGAAAACTTCAGAGCGATTCAATTGGCCAAATCTCAAGTTCATTTGAAGATTTCATGAGCTTTCACTTCACAGTGTTTCTGAGCATGTTCTCCAAATAACCTTTTAAGGCAAGACCATGTACTATGGAATCAAAGAGAGGCCACTAACCACAGTTCAGCTGTTCAGCATCTATCTCTTCCGCCCAACAAATCTTCAGCCTGGAGTGAGTAGACTAGTATAAAGTCGGGGGGTAGGATAATGTAATCTAGATGCTTCAAGATACAAAAACCATTCGTTTCCATCCGTGAGCCTTCACCGATAAAATATTGTATTTAAATTTAGTAGCAATGCAAAAGTTTCTGAGGTATTCTAGGAGAAATTGTTTATAATGCTTTTTATGAATACACAGGAAGCACCGATTCAAAATAAAGCAAACATAAATAATATATATATATAATCTACACATCAAAGAAACTGAATACAGCATCCATCTCTAAGAGACTAACAAGACCTTCTGGAAGTAGACAATGCTCTGTACTCATTTGTCTTTCTGCTCCATTTATTGTACGACTGTTTCCCAAGGGATACTTTCCTTACAAAAAACAAAGGTTACACTGGACACAATGCATTTACGAACCCAATGGTCCTATTTTTCATCAACCATTTGCTGTTTGTACATTGGATAGTCAGTACAGTACCATCTATGCATAAGCACGGCGCAATTATCAATATAAACAGAATGGAGAATGTCTTTGTGTTTTGTCCAAACAATGAAAGTCAACACGCTGTTTTGACTTCAATCCATAGACAAAAATAGCTTTTGGAACGACATGAGCGTGACTGAAGCATGACAGAACTTTATTTTTGTAGATTTTTTCAGATCACTGTATCAACAAAATAGTAAACTAGTGTTGTTATTGTTAACTAAAATAAACAAAAAAACCACACCAATACAAAAAAACAAACGAAAATTAGAAATGTTGCTTTGGCAACAAACTGAAATTGAATTGAAATACTAAAATTACTAAAAATAAAACTGAAATAAAAATAAGTTGAAGTAATAAAATTACTAAAACAAAAATAAGAAATATAGCTGTAGTTTTGCCCTTTCTGGAGTTTTATTTTAAGTCTTTATGTCCTTAAGAATATATATTTGCGGTAGAAGTACCAAAAACCATCGCAATATATTTTTACAGCTCCTCTCTCAAGAGCTCTGCTGAGAACAGGTCAATTTTGGCCTTTCTAATTAATATTCATGAGCCTCTCTACTGATTGGCCTGTTGTTTTCTGAGTGAAGCACGGCCAGGCCAACCACAGGTAACAAAGCGCTAGCTGGAGGAAGCAAAACAAAGGGGAAACTGGAGGCCGCCCATTCAAACCAGCGCAGATTCGGCTACATAAAGAGCTTAAAATATCATCTTGTTGTGATGTTGAGTGACAGAATCGATGTAATACAGCCTCAAATTAGAAATTTGATCGCATATCTGCTGCCACTGCCAGACAAAAAACTACGACAGCTGTGGTTAAATGTGATAAAACGAGCGGACTGGACAGAAATGATCGTCAAAAATGTTCGCGTTTGCAGCGCACTCTTCTTATCAGAAAAGGTTAAATAAATTATTGTCTTTTGTTGTTATGGGCGCGTTTACAGATTTCTTGCCATATGTCTATGTGTCGTGTATGAAATAATGTCTGTGTGCATGTGTGTAAAACAACATACTGACGATTTATATGTAATCATTTGTAATTGTATATACATTGTTGTGATTAAATGTGGCTGGAACAATAATGTAGCTGTAAAAATAGTTTCCTGTTGAAATTGAAATGTATATACATTTTCATCATGACTAGATAGACACGGCGAGTTTGTCTTTACTGTACACGTTAGATGCGATCCACCTCATAGTAACAATCCTGTAAGATCGTCCATCCTTTGAGTGAGAGTAACGTTACAGCTCAGCCGATCTGGTTTCATGGTTAAAGTTAAAATTTTTGACATGTTTCCGTGTTGTCGTTGCTCAGCAAAAGCATGAACGTGATGTTGTCTGGGGGTTTGGCAAAAAGAAAATGGGATGGTGGGCGGTGCTCGGGGTGGTTACCGAAGGCGGTGACTGTGTATTTCTGACCTCAACTTTTTACGGAAGTCACAACGGTTCGTGAAAAATCACAGCTACTTTATGCAGGCTGTGTGCATTTTACTGTGGACTGACTGTTTTGAAACTTGTATGGTAGTTAAATAGCCCCTAAACCTCAATAATCATGAAAAAAGCCAGGAAATTTCAGTTTTGACAATATGGGACCTTTAAGGGGCCAAGCACTGAAAAAGCAAGCATCAGACCAACTGGATGATTTTAGCCAAAATGGCTGAAAAAAAATCATAAATACAGCCACTAATAATATGACTTAATGGCTTATCACGTTTGACCAATAGGTGGCGCTGTTGTCAAATCGATGTGGAGTGTTCTGTGTGAGGTGACAATGGCACACACAAAGTGTGGTGTCAATAAGTCAAAGCTTTGCAGAGATACAGCCTAAGACATAATCTGGCTTTGTTGCGGTGCTATACAAACACGGTTTTGTCTATCAACACGAAATCCATAACTTTTGTTTCAGCACAGTCTGAAGATGATAGAACTCAATTTTGGTGAAAATCGGACCAACGGTCAAGGAGGAGTTTGAAAAAGTAGGTTTTTTCAACATAAATCAAAATGGCGGAGAAAAAGTTTGTTCTCGGTAACATCCAATGAATATTTTGAGACCAGTTTCATTACAATAGGCTAATATAATCAAAAGTTATTAGCATTTTTGTAAATTGCATTATTAGTGGTTAATGAATGGTTTATCACTTTTGACCAATAGGTGGCGCTGTGACCAAATTGATGTGGCATGGTCAGTGTGAGGTGACAATGGCACATACAAAGTTTGGTGCAAATATGTCAAAGTTTTGCAGAGATACAGCTTCAGACGCAGTTTGGCATCATTCCAGCAAATTCGTTGATGCGTTAAACAATAACCATTTCATATATCGACACAAAATCCATACATTTTTGGCAGCATGGTCTGAAGATGATTTGAGTCAAATTTGGTGAAAATCGGACCAACGGTCTAGGAGGAGTTCGAAAAAGTAGGTTTTCAACAAAAATAAAAATGGCGACAAGAAGTTTGGCTGACTATGGCAAAATTAGTATCTATGTTCTCGGCTTTACCCAAAGAATATATTGAGACCAGTTTCATTACAATAGACAAAATTCTCAGAAAGCTATTAGCATTTTTGGAAATTTCATTGTAACTTTTGACCCCAAAACCTTTTGAGTACCATCAGGGAGTGGTGCCGAAGACACATACCAGGTTTCACAGCGATACGCCAATGCGTTCATAAAATATAGCATTTTACGACAAAATCCAAAATGGCCAACGCCCAAAGTGGCTGACATGGGAAAATTGGGTATGGTTCGACTCGGCATGTTGCACTGAATCTAAATCGTTTGTGATTTTTGGCCAAACCATTCAGAAGTTATGAAAAAATTATATTTTTGCTTATATCTCCTGACAACTAGGTGGCACTGTGCCGAAACTTTCATAACTTTCCCGCAAGCGGTTCTATGGGCTCAACCATACTTTGAAAACTACACTCAAAGGAGAAGATCAGATAGATGAAAAAAAAATTCTAGATATTTTTTTTTTAAGCTGGTTTCTATTTAATTAAAAGTCCTTAGTAAAATATAGAATCCTACTTGCTAGGTTCGCAGAATTACACAAAAAGCATTTTTAGATCCAGCTTTGAAAAGAGTCTCTTTTGCAGTTTGTTCAAATCCTTGACAGACCTTCTTAATTGTTAATCTTCTCTGTTTCCTACTAGTCACTGTTTCACCACCCACAAGTCTGAGTTTGAACTCAAACCGCTCAAGTGTAACAAATAGCAGCATCCTTGGACAGAGAAAAAAAGGGGCTCGGTATTTATATTGGGTTTGAATTTCACATGGGCTGCCTAGTTCTGTTAGATCGAGTCCAGCTTGACAGCTCTTCCTGTCTTACCTGGCAGACTGATGGCCCTATTCCTGTTCCTGCTCGAACACATCATCCTGTCCAACACAGGGATCTCTGTGACACATCGCACTTCCGGAGTGACAGAGTTGCTTTGTCAGAGTCTCTCTAAAAATCGGTACACCAGATTTAAAGTGTGCTGAAAGTACAATGTGACAAACAAGGTGTAACTTCCCACCGTTTGATTCTTTTGGATCAGATTTAACGATACGATAAAGTCAAGTGAGTTTGTTGCCTCGGTCAAAACAACCAAAGTAAATCTAGCGGGATCAATTCCATTACACATCTCCGAGTCATTGCATACTAGAGACTCCAGCGATCAATTCTTAATCGAGACATTAAAGCAACCACACTGCTGTTCTTCTCATATACCGTGTTTCTGAGACGCTGACAAGAACACCAGTGTTAACACAATGATAGGATGATTGTAACTGTGAAACATGGTACAAAATTTGACTTGTGTACTTCTCTAAAACTTCTCGCTTTGACGGTCACATTTTGAGTTGTGAATTCACCTCTCTCAAATCAAGAAAGGTGAGATTTGCCTCGTGTGCTGTTCTTCTCACTTCACAGTTAAGAGAAGTCAGGGTTGTATCAAGATTATTGAAAGTCCCTCAGAGGAACAGGACGATGACTTTGCCCTGACATGCTGAGGGCTGCAACATGTCTCGTCTGTCCGGTCTGATGTCGTCTCTCCCCGCTGTGACAGAACGGCCCGTAATTAATCTCTGGAGCGGGAACAATGAGGCTGCAAATATCAAGGTTCAGATATGTAGGGGTTAAGGCAGTTTGCCACATCGGAGAGCTGTGTCCCTGGATTGCTCAGGTGACATTTCTAACACGATGAGAAAGTGGCTGAATGTATCATGAACTTGGATAGAACCAAGGACCAAGACATTTATGGCACTTTTCCACTGCATGGTACGGCACGGTACGGTTCACTTTTGGGGCGTTTTCCACTGGGTACAGTACCTGGTACTTTTTTCAGTACCACCTCGGTTGAGGTTCCAAGCGAACCATACCGTTACCAAAACATGATGTGTAAACTCTGCTGATCACTGATTGGCCGGAGAGAATCGTCACTACCTGCGTCACTGAACTTGCAACACGAGACACAACAGAACCGCTAGATTTAAATCAGCACAGCCAGCGAAGGATCAAAACGCAAGTTTTGAACGAGCGCACCTTTTTTTAACAACCAAAAAATGGCTGTTTCGTTGTCTGTTGAGGAAGTACAGATGTTCCTTTCATTGACAGCAGAGGAGCGGATCCAGCGAGAGCTTGATGGGGCGACGTGGAATGAAAAAGTTTTTCCAGGAGTCGTGGCAGTAGAGGCGGGGCAACTATAACGACATGTGAATAATCCCACCAACTCTAAAGCGGTACTAAGCTGCAGTGGAAACGCAAACCGAGCCGAGCCAAGCCGTGTCGTGACGTACTGAGCCGTGCCGAGCCGAATCGTACCACGCAGTGGAAAAGCACCATTAGTCAGCTTTTTATTATGCTGATCTAACAGTCAAAAGTACTTTGGCATCAAATTGACACTACAATAAACAGACTTGGTAGCAAGGCTTACAGTGTGTTGCAGAAAATGTTTCATATCTCTTAACCTTTGGTCACATAATGGAGCATCACTTTTGTCTTAGCGATGTATTAATGTAAAAATTGATGGTTTGTCTTATCTGAATGTAAAGCAACAGTCCAAAAGAAAGTCAAAAATATCGAATCATTACACCTAGCAGTATAAATGCAGCCAGTTCTATGTATGGAAGCCTGTTTCCAAGTAAAAACTAAATTAAAAATGTTATTGCGACTCTTTATCTCACAATTCTGACTTTAATTCTCACAATTCCAAGTTTAAATCTCACAATTTTGAGTCAACATCTCGCAATTTGACTTTTTTTTTCTCAGAATCACGAGTTTATAACAAAATTCTGACTTTTTTTTTCGAACAATTCCATGTTTATATCTTGCAATATTGCGTTAACATCTCGCATTTCTAACTTTTTTCTTAGAATCGTGAGTTTGAATAAAAATCTCACAAAACAGCAAGTGTATAACACACAATTCTGACTTCATTTCCAGCTATTTTGAGTTCAAATCCGTACATTTTGAGTTTTCATCTTGTAATTCTGACATTTTTCTCAGAATTCCAGGTTTATATCTCACAATTTTGAGTTAACATCTTACAAATCTGACGATTTTCTCAGAATCGTGAGTTAACAAAAGTCGGACTTGATTTATAGTAATTCCATGTTTGTCTTGCAATTTTGAGTTAACATCTCACAATTCTTTTTCTTCTCAGAATTGTGAGTTTACAACACAGTTCTGACTTTATTTCTAGCAATTCTGAGTTAAAATCTCACAATTTTAAGTTTTCATCTAGCAATTCTGACTATTTTCTCAAAATTCCAAGTTTACATCTTGCCATTTTAAGTTAAGTTCTCACGGCTCCGATTCGATTTCTAGCAAATCCATGTTCATATCTTGCAAACATCTCACAATTCTGACTTTTTTTTCTGAGTTTATATGTCTTTCAGGGGGTGCCTAATTTAGTGGACAAAAGGATCTGTCTGCATCACAAAATGCATATTCTGTTTAAGAAATGTTTTGGTATATTCCATTTTGTATTCATAATAAGACATAAAACCACGAGTGCCTACATATTAGTTTTTGCAGTGGTTTCAAAAATAATGAAATTGTCACTGATTTTGGTATTGACCTCTGACATTTTGTTCTTGCAACAACCCAACATGCAAGTACTTGGTAAAACACAAAAAAGGTACTCTCCATGTCTCTAAAACAGCTAACTGATTGATGAAAATACATGTTGTACATGGTGGCTGAAGAACCCTTAGCAAACGGTGGCTGTCAAATCAGAAATGCACCCTGGCGTGCCATAAAGAGCAGCACATGTGAGCTCAGGAACAGACCTGTTGTCTAAATGCTGTCAGCATCGCCTCCTTGACTCACCGTGTGCTGCTACTGTGTGAGACAGACAACAGTAACTAAAGTTCCTGAGTTTTTCTATGCTGGATGAGCCTCTGGTTTCTTAATTCATATTCCTCAGGTCAGAACACCAAACTAAGAGCATCTGCATTTGTAAAATCAATCAAGTTGACTGAAAAATCCCACCTAGGAGGATAAATATCATAATACGATTAGTCTTTTCCAGCAGGTCAGTGCTGTTTGTCTGACATCTCATTACTCAGGTTATTAAGAATCACAGTACAAAACATTCGCAATACCAGAGTTAAAGAATAAGCAATGTTTGACCAAACACCCTGGTTCAGGCATATTGTAGCACATACTCAGCAAATACACTAATAACGTAAGACTAAAGTGCATTAGCTAAACAAGCATGCAATGAGTCTGCCTGTTTTTACAGACAAAGACTAAGCATAATCAAATCAAAAGATTGTCAGTGTGCAACACAATAAATATGTCACCAAACACTTGCACTGACACACAAGGACAAACTTAATTGCATAGTGCTTTCAGACTAACATTGTATGTTGTGATATATGAATATATAAGCCTATTTATTTCCCAGATGCGCCATACATAGCAATAGCATATATAATTTTTAATGGAAATAATGTTGATTATGACTTTAACACGGAGTACAAAAAAAGTTGTATTCTGTGTTGGCATGTACTAATAAAGAAGTGAGAGAAAGAAGGACATTTTTAGGCCCGGATGCTCCTCTAAATATTGTCATTTTGAATAAAGTGAGACAAATTCATTTAAATCTTCCCCACAAATATTTTGTTTACAAAGTTAGTCACATGTCTTGTTTTTTTTTACACATTAAACTTTATAATTTTGATTAGTCAATTTCAAATAGCTACCCTGGAAAAAAAGTAAACACATAAATAACCGTGTTGTTTGGCTAGTTGTCCAGAAAAATATGTTAACATCCTTAAAAACATACTTCAGAAGCAAACTTTTTTTTTTAAATCAAGTTTGTTTGTTTGTTTCCACCACTACCAAATTGTTTTTAACAAAAAGTCTAACATGTTTAGTGAGACCGTCTTGTTTCTAAGAAGGTTTATTAATTGTTCAGTGTAGGACTGTAGCACAGGTTGCATATAAACTACAGAAAGACCTGTTTGGTTGCTGTTAATGACAGACACTTTACCATATGTCAGTGAATGTAATGAGCACATAAGAGCTGCAGCCTAATATTCACAACCTGTGATACATCACAACATCATTGATTCATGAGGTTCATGCAGTGTTCATCAAAACCAAAATAACTGCCTATCTAGAATCCACTGGATCATTCAAAGCGCCCCAAAAATGCTGTCTAACAGTGAGTTCAGTAGGTTTTAAAACCCAGCCACAAGAAGTGCCACTTACCAGATTCAACACTGTTTCCACTATATCTCTATTGCTGACCTCGCCGACTTGAATGAGACCGGTGAGGACTGCGAATTTCGTCTTGATATTCCGAATCGGAACCGAGGGGTTTATCACCCCGGCCGGCAGCACCACCGATCCGGAGCAAGACATCATCATCATCATCATGTCACCGGTACCGGAGCCCGCGGCAGCTCCGTGCTGCCTGTGGCCGGGAGGAGGTGCTCTGTCGACCGGCGTGGCCACCGGCTGAACGCTCGCCATATCCTATCAGCCGCGGTGTTTAAAAACAGCACTGTATCATCAAGAACAGGAGGTGTTTTGGTCAAATCAAGTTCGATGAGATATCTACAGCCACTTTAAGGGGAAACAAATCTCCGATAGTGATTTAATATCCACCGGCTGTGCAGTAAGAGTCCAAACGCATGTGGCAGATTCACAGTATATACTACAGATGCTCCGCACACTGTACTTGAGCTCTTGCTTCCCTCTCTGATTTGTGTTCAGTGATGTAGTATGTGGGTTTGCAATACCCATCTGGGTGTACCGATCAAATGTTTCTCATGCTGGGAAAACGCCCTCTATGTGCAGTAGAGTAGACTACCGTCGGCTGCAGTGTGCGTCCTGTCTGCACCTTCGTGGGTCGAAGGGAAGAAATAGATTACAGATGGATCTCTACCGATCAAACAGGTAAATATGAGAAGTTAGACGGAAGCAGTAGATTTTTAGATAACGGCGCAGCAGTCAACATGAGCCAGTTCTCTCATCTTGAATAGGCATAGATATTTTTTTTCTATAGATAGATAGATTTTTTTTTAATTATTATTATTACACTGTTCCATACTTGTTTCTGATTTGTCAATCACAGGAATAATATTCGCCTTTGGCATTGCTATAATGGCAACGCTGTCCAATATCAGATAATGCAAAGTCCGATTCATTTCCGAGAACCGGTTCTTTTCGGACAGATCGGCTCATTGAACCGGTTCTTTTCGGACAGATCGGCTCATTGAACCGGTTCTTTTGGCAGATCGGCTCACTATTGAACCGGTTCAAAAAGGCCGATTCTGACCGTTTAGCAAGCAATTGATACGCATTTCTTTTCTAACAACTCAGTGCCATGTTGTATCAATGGAAAATGAAAATAAGTCATTTGTGTCAACACATATTGAAACATTCAAAAATAAAGTTATTTGTATGAAAGCATATTGCTGAATATTGCCATATAATTCACTTAAGTTAATGGAGTTTGTGGTCAGTTTCATTCGCGGATCCTGCAATACCGATTCCTAAAAGTTTCACACCTACAGCACACATTACAGACATTGATGCACAAACGCGGATATGTTCCACATGTCTACAGTATAAAGAATGAATAAATCAGTCTTATTATTTAATATTATATATACGTAAAACATTTCAAGTTGGTTAAATTTAAAAACGAAAGTTCACCTGCTGCCTTAAAAATTAGAGTTAACTCAACTAAAAGATACTCTATGTTTCAACTCAATTTATTAAATTAATGGTCATTTGTTGTTTCAACTTGATGCTCTGAGTTAAAACAACTTACTATGTTACATTATCAGTTCAAGAAAACTCAAATCAGCTCATAATAAATAGACATAAAAATGTTATTGGAATAAATTCAAGCAATGACCTACAAGCTTTAACATTGGTTTGAGAATACAAATTCTTGTTAGGAAAACAGGTTTTAAAAAGCCATTTAAGAACACAAGTGCTTAAACATCCATTTCATCAAAACATCGGAGTTTCTCTAATATTATACAGAACTAGAAGAAAGGTAGATGAGTGGTATAAAAGAGCCGAGGTATAGAAAACATAACTGAGGGGGAAAGAAACAGGCATGAATTGGGGGAAAATGAGGAGTGGCAGGCCGTGTGTAATGATACAAAATAACGGCTCATCAATTACTTTAAAGATTGTAAGTGTACTCTATATAAACAAGTACATGTAACTTTTTGACCTTTGAATGATTTGCACAATACATGGTCATTGACAGTGTTGAACAATACTCATGCAGTAAACTCTTACTAAAAGCAATAAGAACAAGCATGTGAAACTTGTCTATTTCTAATGAATGCTCAAAGGTTTTTCCTTATTGTAAACACTTGACCAAAATTCAGCATTTGAGATTTCAGATAAAGAAAAAAAAAAACTATTGTCAACTCAATTCATATTTTGTTACATTTGTACTTTATATTTGTACATGATATTATTGATGACATGGTTAGGCACGATATATAATACTTGACAGTCAAAAAAGCATTTTAGTATAAATTATTACTGATTCTGGGATAAAAAATAATAATAATAATAAATATATTGTAATAGTTAAGCGGATTGACTTTTTCCCTACACATACTGCTCTACAATGAATTTAGTGTCATCAGTACATTAACAATGTGTAAACATATTTTCTTACATCACACATTTTGATTATCTCAGAAGTGTCCTCTGAAAGGAAGCGTGGAAGGCTAAGTAAGGCAGCTTTTCTTCTGTTCAGATTTGTGTCCTACATACAATTATAAACAAGACTGAGTGACTCCAATATATAAATTAGAACACTTATATTAGAGCAAATTGATCAAATTGAGTTCATTTTTATTCATACCTCCTTATCAAGGCACTGTGTAACACTGCTAAGGCTCAACCTCCTGCTTGATGATAGAGCTGCTTTGTACAGCTCTAAAAGACACCAAGGCATCTAGTCTAGTCCATCCAAGAATGACTGCAGTTGATCGGTGGTGACTACTCTTTTGAACTCTGCTTATCTGAAACAGACACATAAGACAGGAGGAAAAATGGAGCCACAGAGACTATGGTGGGCAGCAAGTATGAAAAGTAATCACATATGTAAATCACATGCCGTCTTATTAATGATTAAAGAGGTCACATAAAGAGGTCATGACACAAGTAATAAAATCAAGACTAAAAAATGTTTTAAAAATGAGCAAGTTCACAATTACCTTATTGTAAAATGAATGTCATTCACACAGCTTGACTGACTCAGGATAACTCTGTAGGGTGACACCTTATATCTTGAGGTGACAATAACTTTGAAGAGGAACCAACAGCTGTAACTGTAAAAAAAGAAAAGTACAAGTATCAGTACCAGCAATATAGGCGCTAAGCCCATGAAATTGTACTAAAAGAACTACATGGTCTGCATTAAATATGTTGTGTTATTGCATTAGGCCTGAAACAAATATACAAGTTAAACAGCAAAAGATTTTAATATCAGTAAGGATGTGTTTACTGTACCTCATTGTAACATGAATGTCCTTAAAACCAGCTTCTTGAAAACTCTGTAGGGTGACAACATTATATCTTGAGGTGACAATAACTTTGAGAAGGAATCAACAGCTGTAACTGTGTGGAAAAAAAGCAGTAGCATATTAGTAGAAGCAATGTAGACTAAGCATATGAAATTGTACTATACAAAAATTAGTAGACAAACAGCTGTCAGAAACGTTTAAAAGTAATCAACTAAAATATAAGCATTGAAAACCGACGTGAAATATTAAGCAATTTTAGCATGTGAGGCTCTAGTAAACTGTCAAATTAGTGAGTGAAAACCCTGTGTCCTTACATTGCCCCAGTCAAGTGAGTCGTCATCTGTGAACATCCGGTGTAGTGCCGAAAGTCAAGCCAGCCTATGCACATGATATAATAGTTCATGCTTGATTTGATTAAACTAAAACGTGGCAATGATTTAGTAATGTCTTGCGCACTATTTAGTAAAACAAGGGAACGAATTTGTGCGATCTATATATTTTTTCCTGCATGTCATGTGTGGCGCTCCGTACTTATGCATTAAGAAAGTGATGGGTCATTCTACAGAAACATCCACTTTTCTGTCCCTAGACTTTACAGAAGTATTACAATTGAAATACACATTAGGGTCACAATATTTTTATATTTTAAAATGAAACAATATGTTATTTGAACAATTACACCTTCCTGAGCTATCAATGTGGCATTATTATTATTTTTATTAATTATATAGAATTTCAAGTACCACAAAACTGCTTGTCCCCACAGCCATGTACAGAGGGAAAGTGCTTTATTTTGAGGTCAAAAACAGGATTTTCTACCATTTAAAATACAAAAGTCTTATTCATAACGATCAAATATATGATGTAACAAAATGCTAAATAGTTATTATAAAATATATAATGAAAATAGTGGTCCCCTGGAGTTGTGTCACTGGTGTTACCGCTTAACAAAAGTATTTTATTTTGGAATAAAAAATCACACTGATGACATCACTCGACTACCTCCTTCCCCTTTCCTGAAGCTTCTGAAGGCAGGGCACATGGGTAAGTCCACCCCACACTCCACTGTCTCTTTTCAGTTATCAGAAATTTTCTCATTTATCTCATGATTTCATATGAAGCTGGTATGACCTACTGGTGTGACCTACTTTATTGTTAGGGAATTGTATAAAAACAAAACTAGAAATACATTGGGAATTAAGTACGTAATTTCGAGAGTATATTCATGACTGGACAACATTTTTCATGAAAATTGAACTGACTGCAGTTCGTCGTCGTAACCGACTTGAGTGGGCAAATGCTCACATTCGATGGCGTCTGTCACTTTGAAGAGGTGTTCTCTTCACGGATGAATCACAGTTTTCACTGTACAGGGCAGATGGCGGACCCCAGGTTGTATGCGTCGTAAACCCGACGTGGGTGAGTGGTTTGCTGATGTCAATGTTGTGGATCTAGTGGCCCATGGTGGCGGTGTGGTTATGGTATGGGCAGGCATATGTTATGGACAAACGAACACAGGTGCATTTTATTGATGGCATTTGACTATCCCATGATAGATACCGTGACGAGATCCTGAGGCCCATTTTTGTGCCATTCATCCACGACCATCACATCAGCCCAGCATGCATGATGAATGCACGGCCCCAATTGTTGCAAGGATTCTGTACACCAAGTCAGGGAAAGCTGAAAACATCACAGTCTTGCATGGCCAGCATCTCATTGGAAATTGTAACCCATGCAGCATGTTTGGGAGGCTCTGATCGGGTATACGACAGGGTGTTACAGTTCCTGCTCAATATCCAGCAACCAGTTTCGCAACGGGCCATTGAAGAGGAGTGGACCAAACATCCACAGGTCACATCAACAACCTGATCGATTACGAAGGAGATGTGGTTGCACGGGCGTGAGGCAAATGAGTGGTCACATCCAGATAGACTGGACTGGTTTTCGGACCCCCCCATACCAGTAAACTGCACATTTAGGCGGGGGCCTTTATTGTGGCCAGGCCTAAGCCACACCTGTGCAATAATCATGCTGTCTAATCAGCATCTTGATATGCCACACCTGTGAGGTGGATGGATTATCTCGGCAAAGGAGAAGTGCTCACTAACACAGATTGTTTTCACTAGTTGGCAAATGTATGCCAAATGTAACAATTTAGTAATTGTTAATTATAGCTGAAGAATAAGGGTGTTTGGTCTTATGTATGTCACTAGTGTAACATTGTGTCACTGGTGTTACTGTGTTTTTTTCTGTCACATTAAATAAAATTTGTCACATGTGACATAAGAAATAATTTTACACCCACTGAATTCTGCTACACTCAAAAGGTAAGATTTAAAGGATTGCATCATTACTTGTTTAAAACTGTTTTTACAAATATTTTCATTGTTATAGCAAATACATGTTTGTGCAAATGAACTAACATCATTCAGTCACACTTTTAACAAACCTGATTAAAATAAATAAAACATAATCTCCTTATTTGTTGCATTATCATTATTTTTATGTAACTCTGACTACATGTGCTGAAAAAAAAGAGAAATAATATTTCATAAAAACCTTTATTAAAATTGCCAAAGAAGTAAGGTAACACCAGTGACAAAAAAAGTGTACATGCGATCTTTAAATAAATATACTAAAAATATTTAAAAAAAATAATTAAGCTGTCATTTATGTGTATTCATAAAGTCAAAAGGCAATCTAATAATGTGGTCTAAGTTTAAATGCTAAAAAAAGAAATACATTTTAAGACATCTTGCCATACCAAAAGTGGACGTTTCTGTAGAATGACCCTGATATTAAAAGATCTAACACATGAAGCGCATTTTTAGATTATTATGGCTAATATGGCTTAATGCATTAACAAAGACCAAATTCAGTTTTTTTAATGTGTTATTTATATTCTATGTATATTTAGTTAAACTAAATAAATAAATAACTTTGAGGACTTTTGCTCCTCATTTCAGAACACCACCGCACAACACTGATATGGCCTATAGCTAAAGTTGTAAATATCTTATAACTGCTAAAATTACAGTCTTTGACCTGTATCAATTCGCTCATCCATGTAACTGAAGTTGACAGCTACTTTCATGTCTCTCAGGCTACTCAAAAATGATTACCATAAGGAAAAAAAGAAAGAAAAGAAAAGTAGTTTCAAATATTTCATATGTACTAAAATTAGTGTAATCATGGCAACGCTAATCACCATGGTAATGAATCTGCTCATCTCATTCTCATAACTGATGCCAGCGTCTGTGGACAATTGTAAAATAAATAAATAAATGGGCCTAAATAAATAAATCAGACAGACAGACAGACAGATAGATAGATAGATAGATATATTTACTAAAATTATGGTCATTATCAAAAATATTTAGGCCTACCTTGCTAAATATTTATTGTCCACGTCTCCTTCGTGTCTATTTCCTGCTTTTCTCTAATGACAGAGGCATCTGATAGATTAATTCTTTGGCTGTCTGCAGAAAACCACACAATGAGGTTTGATCTCTGAAGAGGGTAAACGTGTGAGATAGTGATCTGTGTCCATCTGTAATGCTGTCAGATGTTTAGAAATCCATGTACATTTATTTATAGCAACAAAATGTTGTTCATTTGGTGTAATTAATGCACTTTATTATTATTTAAACATACATTAAAAATGCTGCTTTTTGTTTGTTTGTTTGTGGCTTTGTTGTCACCAATTTTAACATCCAAACAAATTCTGCGTTAAAGCATTTAAATATGAAAACACAGTAAACAAGCTATCTGTTGAAACTGAGCAGCATTTTTTATATTTACCAATAAAACAGGCAGTCATTTAGAGGAAGGAAAAGTTTGTCATAGATAAACACCGACATCTAGTGGATAACAGAAGTGCTTCACCAGTTTCAGTACTGCAGGTTTGTGTTAAAGGGGTCATATGATGCGATTTCAATTTTTCCTTTCTCTTTGGAGTGTTACAAGCTCTTGGTGCATAAAGAAGATCTGAAAAGTTGCAAAGACTAAAGTCTCAAATCCAAAGAGATATTCTTTATAAAAGTTAAGAGTCAGCCACGCCTACCTAAAACGGCTCGTTCAACACGCCCCCACATGTCTACGTCACGATGTGGGAAGATTTGCATAACGCCGCCCAAATTTTCACGCAAAGAAAGAAGGCATAACTTTTATTCTCGCTGTAGTATTGTTGTTGCCACTGCCGCCATGTCGTGAAGGCGCTGTGTTTCGTTGTGAAAGCGAAACTACTTTGTTGGCCTTCCAAAAGAAGAATTACTGCTTCGTCATGCATAAGAGCTGATCCTGCTGGTCGCGAGGAAATACATCAACTTAGTGCGGAGGATCGCTGGATCGGCTTTCACCGTGGACGAAGCGGAGTCCAGCCCGGGGTCGTCACATGTGGTTGCCGCAAGCATGCGGGAAGCTCCTTTGTTCAAATCCGCGGCCGTGCCGTTCTCAAGCCGACGGCCTAGCTCGCTCTAGCCTGCCGTGTGTTTCGTTGTGAAAGCGAAAACTACTTTGTTTGGTCTTCCAAAAGAGGACACGACTAGAAATCAGTGGTTAAGTTGTATTTACAACACTGTTCTAGAACAGTTCAACCCAAATATTCAGAGTCCAGCGCATTTTATGGAGGACTGTATCCTGATCCTGGAAGAGTAGACTACAATGCCAGCTTTTCTGACTCCACGGACTGTAAGTATGTTTTTTTATATTTAAAGGATTTGCCACTGATGATTCAAACGTGAGTTTTGAGCAGTGTAGAGTAGCGCTTGTTTGTCATTTCTCCGATCACAAATGCAGACATGATTTTATGTTTACGCGGCGCGATGCAATGCCACACGTAAAAAGACAGTATAAGTCATTATAATCTGTAATTATGTCCCCACTGGATGCAACAAATGCCTCGTTTATAATGGGTTTTAATGTTTTTGTCTCGTCGCTCCGGCCGGACACGGCATCATCACAGTATGGTAGGGGCGTAACATTTCCGTCACACGCTTGAGGTATTTGGCTAATCATAACGCACTGGATAGCTGGCCTATCAGTGCACACCTCGCTTTTCAGACGATGAGCTTTGTAAAAATCAACGCGTTTCAGAAATGCGGGGCATAGAGGAGAAACAATAATGTACAGTATGTGGAAAATAATGTTTTTTTTAAACCTTAAACCGCATAAACACATTTCATTACACCAAATACACCAAATAATGTTCTTTTTAGCAACACCATATGACCCCTTTAAGCAAATGCAGGTGGAAAAAATTATAATAAAATTAAATAAAAAAAAATCACTCTTAATTTATTGTCATTGAGTTACACTACCATTTAAAAGTTTTGGGACAATAACATTTATTAATGCTTTTGAAAAATGTCTATTATGCTCACAAATAATGCATTTATTTGGTCAAAGATACCAGTAATAATGTGTAATATTACAATAATATTAATATTACAATTTATTCAATGGTGGTAATATACTTTAAGTGTCAATCCTTCAGAAATCATTTAATATGCTGATTTGGTGCTCAAGAAACATTTTCTTATTATTATCAATGCTGAAAAAAAGTTGTGCTGCTAAATATTTTTGTGAAAACATTTCTTTCAGAATTGATTAATAGAAAGCTCAAAAGAACAGCATTTATTTAAAATAGTCTTTACAAAATAATCTTTATTATAATATTTATAAATGTCTTTATTGTCACTTTTGAGCAATTTAATGCATCCTTGCTGAAGAAACGTATTCATTTCTTTAAAATAATAATAATAATAAACATTTATGACCCAAACGTTTGACCAGGTAGTGTATGATTTTGATTATGGTTATGGTATTATTGTTGTTATGAAAAACTGATATTGTATCAATAATCATGTAGATGATAGGAAGAAAACAAGCATCAAATAGACAGTAAACAAATAAATATTAATTAATTTACAAAGTTTAATTAAAAATCATCATCTCTTTATCATTAATGTAATCCAGTACTATAAAAGCAGGTCTGAGAAAATCAAACCCAAGTCATTTTGTCAATCCTTTAAAACAAGCAAGTAAAAATTCCATAATATTACACCCATTCATGGACAAACAGAGTAACATTTTGTACCATATGAATTAAACTGATATCTGTGCAAAAGGAGATATCAGACACATGTATACATAATATTTGTAATACATGAGCATTTAAATATATATATAGTCTATACAAGATGTGTGTGTAGATACACACAAATACAAACAAGCACATACATGGACATGCAGTACATGCATGTGCAAATATAGATTTCTTTTTTAATTAAATAAAATATATGCTTCCCAGAAGCACTTAAGAGCTTAGGTGTCCTATACATTGTATAAGATCATATAAAAGAATAAAATAATTAATTATAATACAAATAACAATAGTTACAATAAGATAATATTAAAAATTAACAAGCTAAAGGTACATTGGTAAGTTGACGAACATTCCCATTTGGGTTTATTACCCAGACCAGGCAACTCTGCCCATTGTGCAAAAGGGCAGACATTTCTCAGGGTTTATAGAGTCACAGAACTGAGATTTCTGTTTCCAGAATGATAACAGGGCTCAAATTTTTGTTTCTGGACCCTCTGTGTGGATTGGCTGGAAGGAATTGCGAATACGAGCAGCTTCAGCGGCGCCCAAAACCAAACCAAAAGGGGGGGTTTGTCGATGATTTGTTATAAGTACGGAGTTCTCCCCGAAAAAATAAAAGTGCGAAGTGACCCACGACGTAGTATGGATTTCTATTGAAACAATGCGGTTACAGTCCGAGAATTCTATTTATGTGTATGAGTGAGTCAGTCAGCTATATTTACTCACTTCAGGTCCACTCTGCAGATGTGGGTGAGTCTGGACTTGCCAGAGCCACAGGGCTCCAGTAAGTAATTGGATTCCATCACTATAGCTCTGATGCCCCCTATAGGCGGACAGTCCTCATGCTCAACAGACACGGACACCAGAGAACACGTCCCCCGTGGCAGATCCGTCCTCCACGACCTGAGCACAAACATCAGTGGAACTTTATAAAAAAAATCGCTGTCATCTGTGATCTAAACTGTAAATCCATCCACCCATCCAATAATTATTATTATTTAATTTTTTTTTGGGTTACACTCATTTGACAAAAATTCATTTTCTATAAGTTTCCAGTCATTTATTTTTGCTTATGTCATTTATTTTTGTAAGGTTATTTCTGTGAGATATATGAAATGATACAACATAACGTTGCTAGTATTCGCTACACATATATTAAATCTAAATAATTTAAAGAAATTTTTAAATTAAAAAACTAATTTACATGACTTTCCCAAGTCTTTCCCAACAACCAAAATTCACCAGAATGCCCAGGTTTCACATGACTGTGGGAACCCTTTTATCTCATTCATTTAACCAGTGCGCCATAAATCTGTATATCGTTTAAAAAAACAGCAGAAAGCACCACGTCATTCCCTCAGTGAACAGACAGACCCACCTGAGCACTACAAAGTCTCTGCTGGGATGAGGAGGCATACAGTTGAGGACATACTGGAAAACTTCCGTTTGCCTGTCCAGGACCTCACACACTTTCCAATTCATCAGATCCACGTCCCACAGGTGGCGTTCCCGAAGAACACGGTTTAGAACCACAGACGGAGGGGCTTCCACCTCCACTGAGACCCTCCAACGCCGCAGAGGGTTACCATCACCCACCTGGAGTTAAACCAAAGAACCTCACTTAGTATTCATTAGCAGTATTATCAAGATTTTATTTAATCTTTATGTCGTGTTGTGAAAAGTCAGAATTTTCCAATCATACCTTCTTATAGGACAGCTCTGTGTTGCCGGTGCTCTGACAGGACACCCAACCTTTGGCCTTTTCCCGTGATTCTTTGAGGAGACCCTGTAGCCTGGCCTCCATGAATGCAGGCCAAGAGCCTTCATCTTCCCCCTCTTCCTCTTGATGTTGCCGTTTGCAGAGCTCCTCAATCGTGGGAGCCTGAAGCTCGGCCTCCACGTAGGAGTTTCGTGATTGTGTCACCATTTCATGTGGAATCTGAGGGAAAATAAAACAATTTGTGGTCTGCATTAGGGACAATTGAAAAGGCAAATAAAAACCAAAAAATGTGAATGCATTGTGAGTAAAGTATAGATGCGTGTGTGTCTCACCTCAAACAAGCGGTTACACTCTGTGATCATGTGTACCAGGCCCTGAGTGGCAGCCAGGTTTTCATTCAGGTCCTTTTGGTCTGGCCTCCCTGTAGCATACTTTTTCTGCATCTGCATAGCTCTGCAGACAGATTAGAAAATGCTTTAGTTAACATGACAATAAACTTGTTTCATGAAATAATTTCAAGAATTTAATAATGTTTAATTGTTATAAAAAGTTAAATAATTTTATTTTAAACAATAAAATTTAATATTATTATAATAATAAATTCAAGTCAAGAAATACATATTATTCCATATGAATTATTTGGACATTTTATCTGCCATATAATGATGGATGAAATTAATACATTATATACTACAGTAGATCAATAGTAGATATGTTATCTACCTTGGTGCAAGATTGTCCTTCTTCAGGATGTTGAGATGAAAAAGTGAAGGTGCCAGACACACTGCAATGTTCATAGGCGTCATTTGATTCTCTTGCACTGAGGATGTGACATCGCTCAGGAAGCAGAGCAGTGTTTGCAGTACCTCTCTGTTTTCATCTGACATCAGCATGATGGCCGTCTGCACAGCCTGCAAGCGCTGCTCTTTGGGCACATCTAAAGAAGAAACAGGGATCAGGTGACTAAAGGAAATCTGTATTTCTCTTCCTAAATGCATGAGATGGATGTAGGAAAGGGGTTAGAGTTGGTAAGTGTTTCTTACATTGGTAAATGTGGAGGAAGGTTTCACCCAGTTTGCTGGTCAGAAGTGGCTCAGGCAGATCCCTGAAGAACTGTTTGACCATGTCGGCCACATCATACGCAGACTGATCTTCATAGTTGACATCATCTGGAGAATTCTCATTCATCTGTCTGAGAGCTTGGATACGAGACTTCACTCCTGACTTACGAAAAAGACCCACCTAGAACACACAAGACAATTTTAATAGTGAATTTTCTCGGATTTTTTAGGATGTTGAAAACAAGAAATTGTACATTAAAACTGTAAAGAACTTAAGCTGACTTAAAAGGAAATATAATATAATGTGCACATACAGGATTATGACTCGCATTAAGAATAAGTTTAGCCATAAATTGTAAATAAAAGATAATCAGACAAGCATGATTACGAAAATAGGCTTCAGCATTATTTATTGAAATAAAATATTATGATACTGTTTTCAGATTGCCATTAGATGTTTATACAGTTATATTGTTGATTTGATGACCCTGACTAACCTGATCAAGGCACTGGCTCCTGAGGTAGCGCAAAGCCTGCTGGACACCAAGAGGTAAAGGTTGACCGAAGCGTTGCACATGCACAAACAGTGGAACCCCGAACACATTCTTATCCTTATAGTCTGGAACCTTCATCCTCTTCATAAACTTTGGCACAGACCTGAGAGGTACAAAAAAAAAAAAAAAAAAAAAAAAAAAAAAAAAATAATATATATATATATACATATATATTAGATAATATATATATAGGCAAGGCAAGGCAAGGCAAGTTTATTAGTATAGCACATTTCATACACAATGGTAAATCAAAGTGCTTTACATAAAAGAAAAGAAAATAATAATAACAATAAAACAAGGAATTTAAAAACTTTGAAAATTATAAAAAAAAATGATTTAAGAGGTTTAAAATGAATTTAAGAAGACGATTATACAAATAATATAGTGCAATCAGTTCGGACATCGCACAGTGATCATTCAATAAAGGCACAGCTAAACAGGTGAGTTTTGAGACTGCATTTAAATGTGACTAATGTTTTAGCACATATGATCTCTTCTGGAAGCTGATTCCAACTGCGGGCGGCATAATAACTAAAAGCGGACTCCCCTTGTTTTGTGTGAACCCTTGGTATTTCTAACGGACTCGATCCTAATGATCCAAGTGGTCTGTTAAGATTTATATTCAGTGAACATATCTGCTATGTATTTAGGTCCTAGGCCATTGAGTGATATTATAAACGAGTAAAAGTACTTTAAAATCAATCCTAAATATAACTGGAAGCCAGTGTAAGGACATGAGGACTGGTGTAATATGCTCAGATGTTCTGGTTCTAGTATGAATTCTGGCAGCAGCGTTCTGGATGAACTGCAGCTGTCTAATGGTCTTCTTGGAAAGGCCGGTGAGGAAACCATACAATAGTCCACCCTGCTGGTGATAAAAGCACAGACAAGTTTCTCTAAGTCTTGACTGGAAAAAACATCTAATTCTTGCAATGTTTTTAGATGATAGTATGCTGATTTAGTTACAGCTTTGAAATGACTACTGAAACTAAGGTCTGTCTCCAGATTCAAACCAAGATTCTTGACTTGATTTTTAGCTTTTTTGACCCCTAGAGTCAAGGTATGCAATTACCTTGAGAACTTAATCTTTGTTTCCAAATGCAATGACTTCGGTTTTTACTTTGTTTAACTGAAGAAAGTTCTCGCACATCCAAATGTTAATTTCATCAATGCATTGGCAGAGGGAGTCAATGGGGCTGTAGTCATTTGGAGATAAGGTTAGGTAAATCTGGGGTATCATCTGCATAGCTGGGATAGGCGATTTGGTTCTTTCTCATTATTTGACTTAGTGGAAGCATAAAAAGCCTAAACAAGAGCGGTGCAAGAATTGAGCCTTTTGGGACTCCGCATGTCATGGACGTCCAACTTAGACATATGCTCACCTATACTCACATAATAACCTCTCCCTTCTAAGTATGACCTGAACCATTTAATTACCATGCCAGAAAGCCCAACCAAGTTATCCAGTCTCTCTAGTAGTATGTTATGATCGACAGTATCGAACGCAGCACTGAGATCTAGTAGTACCAGCACTGATATTTTGCCAGATTCAGAATTTAAGCGAATATCATTTATTATCTTAAAGAGTGCTGTCTCTGTGCTGTGATGCGGTCGAAAACCAGATTGAAAATTGTCCAGGTATCCATTTGAGTTTAAGTATTTGTTCAGCTGATTAAAGACTACCTTTTCAATAATCTTTCCTATAAAAACGAAGATTTGATATTGGTCTATAGTTGCACAATATGGTGTTATCAAGATTGCTTTTTTTCAGAAGGGTTTTAACAACTGCAGTTTTCAGGGAGTTTGGAAAAGTCCCAGAAAGAAGTGAGGCGTTCACCACTTCTAAGAAATCTGCTTCCAAACAGTTAAGCACCCTTTTGAAAAAATATGTGGGAAGTGTGTCAAGATAGCATGTTGACGATTTAAGGTGCTGCATATATATATATATATATGTGGGGCTTTTATACAATATATAAGCTTCTATTTCCCTGGGGCATCTTTTATATTTTATGTTTTGGGAGTAAAGGCATCAACAGGCCTACAAATAATAAAAGTAAAACAAACAATAAACAACAATACTCTGAATGAACTGAAGATTTCATCACAGTTTTAGCAATAGCAGGGTGTATTAATGATAGTGACCAGTAGAGGGCGGTTAATTAGGATTTACTGCTACTTGTCCATCTTGTGCTAATCACAATGACCACTAGAGAAGGAAGCTATAAGCTGCAGTAAAACAGTAACAAAAATCTCATAGGATCTGATCATTTTTTCCAACAGATTCTTACCAGGTCCAGCCATGTTTGTTGGACATGGAGTACTTCTCCATAATAGCAGTGAGACGGAGCAAGGAAAATTTCTGTAGCAAGCTGAGCTGGGCCGCAGATTGGCTGGTGATCTGGAGAGAGGCGACCGAATGGCTGAGGCGGTTGGAAATCTGGAAGCTAGGCCATCGCAAGCTAAACAAAGAGCAGGGAACCATGTTAGGGATTCAAATCTGGGGCAAATGAATGGCTGACTTTGAGGTGACAGCCACCTAAAATAGCATTTAAAACTACTACATAAAGGTTTTTGGTGTACATGCATTCATGTTATTTTTAACAGTCAACCGATTCTATCCAAACTTAAAGTTCTCAATGCAACACATATAGCATAGCATTGTTAGCACAGAATCTTACCGTCTTGGTCTGGTAAGTGAAGCCCCGACCCCTGAGTCTCTCCTTTCCCTCATTCCTATGGATTCTGTTTCATTAAGTGACACCCCATCCCTGTCTACATCATTAGGGGTTGCCTGACCCTCCTGCACTGAATGTTCCTCAAAATCCAATGTGATCTGGCTGGATGATTGCAGGTCGCCTTGCCTTTCGCCAACAAGATCAACTCGTTCCTTCCCCGCGTTTTCACTATTAGGCAATACATTCTTGGACCAGTGGTCCACGATCTGTTGCAGCCCATTAACATGCTGCAGAATATCCTCTAAATGTGGAAAAAGGTCTTCCTTTTCCAAGTCTATGAGGTCGCCGGTGCTGGCATAGAGGTGCGAGCTGGGTACATTGTCGTAAATGCTGATCCGACTTCCTCGGTTGCAGCACTGTGTGACAGGTCGAGGTTCTTTGAAGCTAGGTGGATGCTGAACATCCGAGTCCATGCTTGCCAAGTGCCAGTTGATGGAGGCTGCCGTTGAGGGTGAAAGACTCTCGATGGACAGAGCTTTGGGAAAGGTTCCAGGCTTGTGATCTTTAGGAATATGGACCACCAGGTCCTCGTAGGAGTGGAACTCATTGCGTCGGTTCTGCTCAGCCACACGCTTACCCTGGATGAGACTGGAGAACACATCCAAGTCCTCCAGGTACATCCCACTGCGCTTGTGATCAGCCCGGTGGACGTTGCGTTCCTTCATGTTTGGCGTACTGATGGCACTCCCACTGGACTGGCTGCTGCTCCCTTCGCTGCTAGACTGGGAGGGCAACCCTATGCCGGAAGGTGGCTCTGCAAGACGCATGTCTCCATTGATGATCTCCACACAGCGGAGAGTTTTTACAGTCTGGGGTTCTTGTTGGAGAACCGGGGCACTTATAACAAGACTCCTGTTCCCTCCGCCACCCATTGCTCCACGTAACTGCAAAGCTTCCATGCGCCGTAAGAACTCCTTAGCTCGTGTCCGTCCTCGCTTGCTATGCTTTACAGGCAGCGAACCGTAGCTTGAAAGTTCTGAAGAGAGATGGGTCACACCTAGTGATGTGGGGTCAGGCATGGCTGCAGAGTTCGAGCAGGTGCGGTGTGAGCTGTCCGAGTCTTCCGCACTATGCACACGAACGCCACCACTGCCGCCGCTGCTCTCGCTATGGAGGGAAGAGATCTCCGGCTCGCTCAAGTCTGTCAGAACACTCTCGCTGCTGGTCGTTTTCCGCAGGGCAGAGTTTTCCCCTGGGTTCTTGTTCTCCACGCCCCTCAGCAGGCAATCGATGTCTTGGAGCCTGGACCAGCGGCGACTGCTCCATTCAAAGGTCCATTTGTCACTGATGGCAAAGAGGTCATCTTCATCTGAATCTTCACTCTGCAGGTTAACAAGGAAATGAGCAAATATGCCTTTATTTTTATTGCCATATCTTTTACTACATTAGCGATTCAACACAAGGTTTGATGAATACCATCCCAATTCTTTGAGAAAACTCTCTTTCTTTCACTGTCTCTTTTTTTCCTTTTTCCTTCCCCACAATCCAGAACCCCCAGAGGTAACAGTGTAGATTCACTCAAATGGGTTTTTCATGTTTTCAAAGGGCACATTCCTTCCTCTGTTAAACGATTACATAACCAGTGTGATATAACACAGTTTCTATTCAATATCTTTAGGTGATACAAAAAGAGATAGTATGCTTTAAGAAAGAAAACCATTATATCAATTCACACAAAGACAATGCTAGTGGCATTCTCATATATCAAGTTTATTGTGATAATAAAGGGTTGTAGTGGTTTTTATAGAGATAGTCCACGTGGCATTTGGCGCTAGTCACTATATAGCTTCTTTATAGGCATGATAACCATCCTGATTCTAGCAGCAAAACCGCCATAACATTAAATTGCAAGAACAATGCACATTACCGGAAGGTTAAATAGAAATAATGTATCACTTACTTTTTTCTTAGGAAGGTTCACGTCAAGTTTCATTGAGGCACACTTGTTTAATGTATTCAGTCGCCTGAATGGAGAAAAAATAGATAATTTAAAATCCTTTCCTTCCGACTGGCTTTATATTGCATGGCATATACAGTGGTGACGTGGACACAATATCAGCACAGCCTTCTGTGACCGTTTCTAACATAATCAAGCTATAAGATCTATGTCGCTTGCTTTTAATTGGCGAAAGCTTGCTAGCTGCAGTTGTCATGGTTTTCAATGGCCCTTAAGAGCAACTAATGTGGTGTTGATTCCAGCTGCCGCATAGTCACTCCTCCAGGTCTGAGAGGCCTGTTTTCCCCTCAAATTCACAAAAACCTACAAAAACCATAAGAGCTTGCTTTTCTTTGAGGCCATTCCCAAAACCTCCTGAAAATAGGTATTTCTTTTTCAGTCACTTGGGTGGTCAGTCAAATATGAAAAATGATTTTGGGATGAAAGTAAAGCAGCTTTCTGAGCTTTTGACAAAGTTGTGGGCTCAAGCTTCTCCTTGAACTAATCTGTTAAATCACAGTGCATTAGTTTCAGTTACAACTGTTCACAATAAAGGTCTCAAAGCAACACTGCACATATCAATATTTCCAATAAAAAGTAAAAGAAATAATGACATTCCTTCCTGATCTGAAAGTGTTGGAAGAAGATTTATTAAAAGCTGTTAATGCTGTAAAAGGAAATAAAAAATAATGTGGAAAAGATGACAACACATTGCGTGCCGCAATATGCATGGAAACCAAGCTGATGTTTGTGATGTAATAATCATGACATTTTATGACTCTTTATATTGTTCAGTGGTCTCTGTGTGTGTGTGCCATAACAGCAAAGACTTCAGATATAAAACAGAACAAAGTCAAGACATAATGTAGAGAACAGGCCACAGTCAATGGAGAACATAAAGTTTAAACAATCCGCTAAAGAAAATCCTGACAATACTGGTTACAGTAAGTTAAGACCATTATAGTTTTTTACGTTGTTTTCATTGATTACATTAATATTTATTTTAATATTTAACTTTTTTAAGAAGTGTCATTATTAGCATGTTAGTTTTTATTGTGGTAAAATTTGTATTTGGAA
Source organism: Sinocyclocheilus anophthalmus (assembly GCA_018155175.1). Classification (NCBI taxonomy): domain Eukaryota; kingdom Metazoa; phylum Chordata; class Actinopteri; order Cypriniformes; family Cyprinidae; genus Sinocyclocheilus; species Sinocyclocheilus anophthalmus. The sequence continues at coordinate 105,901 of JADLZN010009443.1, read as the reverse complement.
TTTCACTGGTATTGGTATTAACCACTGAATTTTTGGTATCACGAGAACTCTACATTTGGCAAAATATTATAAAAGTTATAATAGTACTTTGATGATTTTCTGACAATTCATTTATTAAATACTGATTGATTTGTAATTTGTCTGTAATTTGTAAGACGTGAGCATTGTCACTGGTGCTTGCAAACATCCACAACTAACAAACACCTCAGTGCTCTTACTGGGCATGTCTTGCTAGAATTGTTTAATGAGTTGTTCCCCTCCGGGGGCTGTAAGAAAAGTGAGAAGTCAGGGGGAGAGGTGGGAATGTCGGACATTGTTTCCCACACAACAGTAAACAGGTTTGGAATTTCGATGAGTTGCTTAAGGGTTGTTTAGAGTCACAGTAGATCGTCTTGAGTATGCCCCCCTTTGCCTCCAATGCTCTCCTACCAGGGCAGTCTCCAAGGCAACCAAAGTCACTGGAGGGCTCTTTTCATCTTAATTTGGGAATTCAAATTCAGTGTCTAAACGAGGAAAAGATAACTCATTGAGAACATTCTGTACTTTATTTCTGGGAAAGCATAATGAGTGCAATTTACAAACTTTATTGAGATAGTTGTTGCTTTAATATTGACATTATTTACTTCTGAATTACAAGAAGATTGACATGAGAGAAACTACACCAGATTAGTGCTTAGTAGATGCAATGGACAATGACAGCAATAAAAAGAAAGAAAAAATTACTTTTGGGACCTATTTTCATTATTGATGACCATGTAAAAGCTATTGATTCATCATTGCAATGTCTGTGAAGAGTTACAATCCTCAACCACTGCAAAATAAATGTTTTAAATAGTGGCTGTAGATCTAAATTAAATCCTGTAATCAATGATTATGTTAATAATCATAAAATTGTCCTTAGTAATGAGAACAAGTCCTAAAAGTCTATTTATTTCTTCTTTTTTTATTGCTGTCATTGTGTATTGCATCTATTAAGCTCAAGTCTGGTGTAGTTTCTCTCGTGTCAGTCTTTATCTAAGGTAGAAGTAAATAATGTCATCATGATTAAAGCAACAACTGACTCAATAAAGTTTGTAAATTACACTCATTTTATTTCCCCAGTACAGAATGTTCAAAATGAGTTAGTTTTCTTATTGATTAGACACTGGTTTTCAGGTGTTCGTTAGGTTCTCCAAAGATTTGGCTACGATTATGGACTGATTTGTTTAGAAAGCATAGAAAACACCAAACACGCCACAGTCCTTACCGACATAGAGGTTCCACAAGGTCTTTGTCCAAGAAGTCATGATCTTTCTTCACAGGAAAGATGTCAATTGGAAATTGAGAATCTGTAAGGAAACACAGGCATATCCCATATCAACAATCAAGTTCATTATAGACAAACACTGTAAAAAACATGTCTTTTAGGGACTATAATGATTTCCCTCTGATTCGTTAATAGGCCAATCTTGCATGTTCACAGTGAACACTGAGGAATCCAGGCGCCCACACTCTTAAAAAAACCCTGACAACACATTCTTTCCAGAGCGATAGCCAAGGCGAAGAGAGTAGCTAACTTGTTTTAGACTTCCAGATGCTAATAAAGTGAGACAGGGTTTGCCCCCCCAAAACTGAGCTTGGCTTTGAGAAGCCATTACGTCTTCCACTGAGTATGGTGTCCAACTTATGTAACGGGGTGACTGGATCCAGACCCTGCTGAAGCTAACATTCCACTGGTACAATTAAATGTTTCATCATATTTTTTGCTTTTGTGGAACGACACAGAAGTAAAAACACAGATTCAGAGAGAGGCACAGTGTTCTGGTTTTAAACTGCTGGAAATTCCAAAACAACATAAGAGACGCATTATGGGAAGATTCTGTTCTGCACATTGATGCCATGTCTGCAATGAGACGACAATGACATTAATATTAAAAATGAACAAAGAATGGATTGTATGACAGGATGCCATTTTTCTTATATAATAAGCTTCAAATTCAATTATTGTCAAAAATGTAGATATGTAGATTATATTATATTATATTATGATATATTATATTATATTCAGATGTGGAAATGTACTTAGGAAATGAAAAATATATATCCCAGACCACCTATATTTCCCAGAGGACTATAGACTAACACTCCAAGATCAAAAGAGTTGCCAAGGGCAAGTGAAAACGGCAGTGTTTTTGAGGCAAGGTTATTCCCATGACCTCTGTCTCTCTTTGAAGATGTCATACTCTAGTATGTTCAAACGGTACCTATTGACTCGAATAACATCGGAACAATATCCACATTTAAAGCTTGTGTTTGCCCTAAATCAGGCTGACTTTGTGAGCTGGCTGACATCATATAATTGTTTTGAAATCTAAAAACCTATGGCTTTTACAGTTGGGTGTGATAACATTTGTGAGGTTTTCTAAGTTTATGTTCTGGTGTGGTGAAGCGTTACCTTCAAAGAGCTGGGCGTACTGGGGGAATCCTGCCGCTCGTAGCCAGTCACAAGCTTCCCTTGCCTCGATTTCTGCAATATACAAAATGTTTGTACCTGTCAGACTCATAAAACAGCTCTATCTGTTCATACCTGCAGTATATATATATATATATATATGAAGACAAAGAAGAAGCAAAATTAGAGGGCCCGATTTCATGGGTCGTTTCGAACTTTGAGATCTTTGAGAAGTAAGGCATCTTTCTTAAACGTCTCTCTAAAACAAAAAACAATGCACACCATATTCACATAGATTTTTTTGTGTAAAATAAAAATATCCACAATCCTGTGTATTTCAGTATTTAAGATACTCTTAAGATAGGGAAAATCAACTTGTGTTTGATTTCAATTAACTAATTTTTAAAAATGATAGTATTTCTTGTTACAAAAAAAACATTTATTTCCAGGTTTAAATGATCTATTTGTACATTTATATACACATATACGAGATATATTTTATCTGAGATCTATATTATTATAATATGCATATTATTTTCATAGAATACTACTTATTTTACTTGTTATATTACTTGTTAAATATAACTTTGTTATATTTATGTTTAATGTGTGTTATATTATTATTATCATTATATAATATCCCTAATATTTTGAGAATTTGCTTCTCAAGCGAATTTATTTTAAGCATGTTTACATAGCTTTACTGTAAAACAAAACAATAACACTGACTAAAAACTGACAGTGTGAAAGACAAAATGTTTTTCTTTGAAAACTTGTTGTATCCTAGTAAGGACACAGTGTAAAGAAACTAGGAGGACCACTCACATATTGTTTCATAGACAGTTATCTTCAAAACTATTTTTAGAAGAGCTTGTGTGCTCTTGGACAGGAAGAACGGGAGGGACGGAGAGAGAGAAAAAGAGTGAGGAGGTATTACATAACATAATCAGTTCTGTGTAATTTAATTATGTTTCTTTTCCTGCCACTGCATGAACAAGGTTATTCTTGTAGGTCAGGAACCAGCCAGTCCTGTGAGCCTGTAAAGTCTGCTCATAATCCTACCTGATAAAAATGAGGCCAGCTCAAGATCTTTAGGATTAAGAAATCAGTTACATATTGGCAACAGGATCCTGTTGATATAACCGAAGACTTTTACGTGACATGTCCCAACAGACGTCAGCTGACGCAGAGCTTATAGAGGGTTAACAATGTACAAAAATGTCTGAAGCGTTTAGTGATCAGCTTTAGAATAATGCTAGGAAACTGCATGATTAATATCATCTGCCTGAGGGCATGGAACATTCATAAATATATTGATTTGTGGGGCCGCTGAACAAAACAATTGGCTTAGAGTTGACCAAAAAGGTCAAATACCACCAATGTGTCCCACATTAAGACATAAAAACATGAAGAAACTCACAAATAAAATCTTGTAAATATCAGCAATGTCATGAACAGAAAGATTTTTTTCTACTGAGAAAAAACACCTCTTAATCTCATGTTTCCTCAAAAGTTCTCAGCAACGTCTCAAACTGTGCTCAGATTAAACAGTCTGCAATAAAACGTGAACGATTTCAATATAAACGCAAACGTCTCTCATCAAAGTCTTTAAACTTCACATTAAATGAGTTATTCAATCCACATTTGTTTTTTAATAATCTTACTGTATGTGTCAATAATTATTTAATTTGTGTTATTTTTATTTATTTTAAAAAGTTGACTCTATCTGAACAACTCCGAAAAAATCAAGAGCTGCTCTCACCAAACCAAACACAAAATACACAAAATGTAATACCGTCTGCCAGAGAGGGTAATTTAAGTCAGTGTTTGGACTTGAAACGGCAAAATCGGATATTTACAAAACAATAAAAGACCATAAGCACATACTTTCCATTGTTTAAGATTGCATCGCATTTCAACCAGCTATCGAGTTCCTCAAGTTCATTGTCAACAAATCACAATAAAAGACATCTACAAATGTAGCCTGCTACATTTTAATACCATCTAATAATTACTAAAAGTCACATTCAATTTAATTACAATGTACTCTTTTCACAATAAAAAAACACTCCAAAACAACTTTACCGAAAATAGTGCCTTACAATCCCCAGCGATCAAGCCAAAAATTCTCTAAGAAGTTTCAAGATGAGAAAGAAACCGAGGGAGGAACTAAGACAAAAATCAGCAAGTTTAAACAAATGCAGACAGACATATATACACACAGATACCCATTGACAAAATCTAGAGTAGGTAGATCCTGTTCAATCAATAAATACACAATATATCATCCAATGCATCTTAACAACAATATTCTAGTACCTTTTTATGAATCCTAAACAAAATATCTTTAACAACCATTCGAATCATTCTCACCTTATTCAGCAATACAGTGACTCCATATAAAGTCACCGTCACTTATTCAATGCAAGTAAATACAATAATACAGCACCACAGCTCAAATCTCAATAGAGCCTGAATCTCACTCCAAACTGCTTGACGACCCAAATCATGCCCCAAAGGGTCTCCCGCCCTCCAAGCATGCGGAGCAGTGTAGCTGCGTCACAGAGAGCGAATCGCCTGGGTTCCCATTCATCGTATTGATAGTAACATGGATAACCGTGGTGAGAATTCCTGTGCAGCCTCCACCCCACTAAGATTACCACTCTTTTGTGTCACCTCTTTTACCGAACAATACGGTTTGTTCACTTCAGCAGCTCCTGTGAGAAGGACTAAATGCTTCAGACGTCAATAGATATAAGATTGTTCTTTATGAGTCTCGAAACTCTCAGCCTATAGCTACTCAGCACAACTATAGCAGGAACGTCTGAGGGCTTTATCTTACAGAAGTAAACAAACGCATGTTACAAGCAAACATAATGGCAAATATTAGAAGATAAAATGTCTTTGAGGTTCAAAAAGCCATAATACAACTAACTACAAAATACAAACATTGATTGATTGGGCCATTTATTTATTTATTTATTTTGTATGCAGCTATTTTTATAAAGTTTCTCCCTAAATATGTAACACAAAAACTGTTTTCTGGTTGACCTAGTAGGTAATACCAATACTAAGTTTTATATTTTAATACATTTTTAAATGTAATTTATTCCTGTGATGCTGAATTTTCAGCAGTCATTACTCCAGTCTTCAGTGTCGCTTTATCACTTGACATGATGATTTGATGCTCAAACATTTCTTATTATTAGCAAAGTTAAAAACAGCTGTCCTTCTTTACTTATGTAGTAACTGATAATTTTTTTCAGGATTCTTTAATGACTAGAACGTTCAAAAGAACAGCATTTATTTGAAATAGAAATCTTTTCTGAAATTCTAAAGTCTGTAAATTGTCACTTTTAAACTAATTTAATGCACAGTGTTACTAGATAATAAAGCATTAATAAACAAATAATAAAAATAAAAAATAATAACGTTAAGGAGTGATATATATAAACAGTGGGTATGGAAAGTATTCAGACCCCTTAAATTTTTCACTCTTTGTTATTGCAGCCATTTGCTAAAATCATTTAAGTTAATTTTTTTTCCTCATTAATGTACACACAGCACCCCATATTGACAGAAAAACACAGAATTGTTGACATTTTTGCAGATTTATTAAAAAAGAAAAACTGAAATATCAAATGGTCCTAAGTATTCAGACCCTTGCTGTGACACTCATATATTTAACTAAGGTGCTGACCATTTCTTCTGATCATCCTTGAGATACACCTTCATTTGAGTCCAGCTGTGATTGATTATACTGATTGGACTTGATTAGGAAACCCACACACCTGTCTATATAAGACCTTACAGATCACAGTGCATGTCAGAGCAAATGAGAATCATGAGGTCAAAGGAACTGCCTGAAGAGCTCAGAGACAGAATTGTGGCAAGGCACAGATCTGGCCAAGGTTACAAAAAAAATTTCTGCTGCACTTAAGGTTCCTAAGAGCACAGTGGCCTCCATAATCCTTAAATGAAGACGTTTGGACGACAATCACCCTGCCTAGAGCTGGCCGTACGGCCAAACTGAGCTATCGGGGGAGAAGAGCCTTGGGGAGAGAGGTAAAGAAGAAAAACCCAAAGATCACTGTGGCTGAGCTCCAGAGATGCAGTCGGGCGATGGGAGAAAGTTGTAGAAAGCCAACCATCACCCTCCACCAGTCGGGGCTTTATGGAAGAGTGACCCGACGGAAGCCTCTCCTCAGTGCAAGACACATGAAAGCCTGCATGGAGTTTGCTAAAAAACACCTGAAGGACTCCAAGATGGTGAGAAATAAGATTCTCTGGTCTGATGAGACCAAGATAGAACTTTTTGGCCTAATTCTAAGCGGTATGTGTGGAGAAAAAAAGGGCACTGCTCATCACCTGTCCAATACAACAGTGAAGCATGGTGGTGGCAGCATCATGCTGTGGGGGTGTTTTCAGCTGCAGAGACAGGACGACTGGTTGCAATCGAGGGAAAGATGAATGCGGCAAGTACAGGGATAGCCTGGAAGAAAAACCTTCTCCAGAGTGCTCAGGAACTCAGACTGGGCCGAAGGTTTACCTTCCAACAAGACAATGACCCTAAGCACACAGCTAAAATAACGAAGGAGTGGCTTCACAACAACTCTGTGACTGTTCTTGAATGGCCCAGCCAGAGCCCTGACTTAAACCCAATTGAGCATATCTGGAGAGACCTAAAAATGGCTGTCCACCAACGTGTACCATCCAACCTGACAGAACTGGAGAGGATCTGCAAGGAGGAATGGAGAGGATCCCCAAATCCAGGTGTGAAAAACTGTTGCATCTTTCCCAAAAAGACTCAATGCTGTATTAGATCAGAAGGGTGCTTCTAGGGTAAATTACTGAGCAAAGGGTCTGAATACTTTAGGATCATGTGATATTTCAGTTTTCTTTTTTAATAAATCTGCAAAAATGGTCAACAATTCTGTGTTTTTCTGTCAATATGGTGGGCTGTGTGTACATTAATGAGGAAAAAAATTAACTTAAATATTTTAGCAAATGGCTGTCCGCAAAGTCCCTTGCAATATTACAACGAGTGACAAATTTAAGGGGGTATGACTTACTTTCCGTACCCAATGTATATAGGGGGGTGTGTGTGTGTGTGGTGTGAGACCAGGACCACAAAACCAGTCTTAATGTCAATTTTTCAAAAATGAGATTTATACATCATCTGAAACATCTAAATAATCTTTCCATTGATGTATGGATTGTTAGGATATGACAATATTTGGCCGAGATACAACTATTTGAGGGTGCAAAAAAATCAAAATATTTAGAAAATCGCCTTTAAAGTTGTCCAGATTAATTTCTTAGCAATGCATATTACTAATAATAAATTAAGTTTTTATATATTACGGTAGGAAATTTACAAAATATCCTCAGGGAAAACATGATCTAATATCCTACTGATTTTTGGCATAAAAGAAAATAATTTTGACCCATGCAATGTATTTTTGGCTATTGCTACAATATACCCCAGCGACTTAAGACTGGGTTTTGTGGTCCAGGGGTACACACCACCACACAACACACACACACACAACACACACACACACACACACCCACAAATATATATACAACTCATCAATTAAGGCTGGGTATTGATACATTTTAATCTGATTCACAAGCTCTCCATTTGATTCAGTTCTCTGATTCAATCTGATTTGATTCTAAATCATTTGGTATATTTCATATTTCTTTTATTTGTTTTCATACATTGCCTAGGTATGAGAAGAAACAAAAATCTCCCAGCAAATGTAAATTATACATGGAAACTTTTAACTTGGTACATTATAAAAATTAATTTAAAAAATAACAACATGGACCTAAACTCTGCAGTTTAACTGCTATTTAACAGACATAATAATCAAACCAACCAATAACTGCTTTGTAGATGCCAACTTAAGTAAACTTTAAAAGGCAATTCTTGTGTTAAACATTAATTAAAATAATATGTAAAACTATTATAAATTATAAAAACTCAACTTATTAACTCACTCGAAAGAGCATAAAACAAATCTCAAAATATCAGCTAATTGTTCATCTTGACAAATGAAACAAATCATATTTACACAACAACACTATGTGGCAGTCAACATAGTGCCTGTAATTGAAAGCTGAGTGCCATTCACCTGATTCAACATGAACTGAGGGAACCTCCTTTGTGACTAAGTGTCCATTCCCAGGAGTGCTGAGGGCAACTGTACGTCCTGTGCTGTACAGTAACACTGAAAGTGTAGCGGCATCTTTATCAGTGTCAAACAGCTGCAGCCGGAACCCCAAGCTGGGAATTCCACGTCGCACAGCATTCCGTAACACTATCCCGAAAGCTGCTATTTCTTTTTCGTCATTGTCCTTTCTCATGGAATCGGAAGGATAAAGAGCTCAGCTACTGGCTCGCCGCCAGCGGGGGAATCTCTCGCTTTTAAAAGCGATCAAACTGCGTGCAGTGTTCAATGACTGCCACAACAATAACTTCGTAACACAGCACGGCACCAACACAATGCTAAATGCAGAGTGCCACTAAATATGTGAGAAACACAGACACCTTCCTTTCCTCATTGAATAATAACCTTACATAAAAGGAGGCGGGGTACGGTTTTCCCTCAAGGTCAGCCATGGCACACGCTGGCACTTTGGCAAGCTGTCACAAGCCCAGTTAGGAACTTAATACAATCAACAAAAATTTGGAAATTATTTGTAATTATTATTATGAGTGAAAATTGTCTCCAGGAAATGGCATAAAACATTTAAATATCATTTTCTTACAAAACATACTCCAAGAATTTTTGTTTTATTTAACCTTGAAAAATCTGTCACAATGTTTAGCTTCACAGATGTGTGGATTCTGTGAATTATCCAAGTGTAATGCAATTTACACAGATATGAAATGAGCAATAAATCAATACATTAGGCTTACTGCACTGTAAAAATTACAACGGAGTGGAAAAACAGATCAATGAAACACGATAAAGTCATAGATTTACTTACGAGAGACTTTCATCCTGAAAAAAAAACAAAAAACTATCCTAAAACGTTTCAACCAGAAATTCTTCTTTCCGAACCATCTTTTCTGTGCTCTCCTAACTCTCTCCTCTTCTGCTTCTTTCTCCTCAGCTTTTGTTTTTCTCTCTCTCTCTCACTTCCTATTTCCCTCCCCTTTATTTTTCACTCCCTCTCTCTTTGATTTATTCCAACTCTCATTGGTTCTCAAGTCCAAGCCCCCTTCCAGTATCTACCCCCTCCGTTCCTCGTGCTTTCTTCGCTCTTCCACTTAAACCATCACAACTCCCTCTTTCTCTCTTGGCACTGCCGTTTCGGCCACCCTCCAAGTGGCAGGACACTGGCAATGTGGGATTTTCTTTTCTTCCCGTCTTATGATGTAATCTACCCCCCATTGATCCCATTCGTCTCCCAAACCTACAATCTAGCTCATCTAGTAAAGACTACAGGATGTTTCACCTCCCTTAACTTTGAGTTTTATAGCTTGGGGGGCGACTTTGTTGTTGGCAAAATCTTCCTGTACAAGCAAGCACTCTTCACTCTTAAAAATAATGTTTTTTTTTTATAAGCATCTATGGTTCCAACATTTTTGGAACATTTCAAGATTCTTTATAGTGTAAAGGTTCTTCAGATTTTTTAAAACGTTCTTCATACCAAGCAAAAAATAGTTCTTTTAAGAACTGTTGACTGAAAAGTTATTTTGGGGAAACCCAAAATAAAGATTTTCATCGTTTTGAAAACCTCCTTTTGGAAACTTTTGGAGTGTTGCTGGAAAACAGGAGGGGAGGGATATACTGGGGGAAACCAAAATGATCCAAATTCCTGCAACGCCCCTCGGCATGATGGGAAGCCGTAGGAGAATGTGACATCACAAGCAGGCGATCATTAAAAGTGATTCACTGGGGGAGATATGGCATGCAACATTATCTAGTGTCAGCTAAGTGTCTGCTGCCCACCGAATATTACATACATTAGCAATGTGACCCAAAGCCTCATGGGAAGACCTTTGTGGGCTGTAGCTTCTGCAGTGGGATCAAACAATAAAGAAAGAAGACAAAAGACTGTCGCCAACAGAATGCCAGCAAACATTCCACTAAACTCAAAAGAACATCTTTGTTGTCTGATTGAGTTTTTACTTTAACAATGGTTTTGGACCGGATCATAGTTGTAAAACATTATTTACAAATGTTAAAACTGTATTTAGTATGTTAAATATTGAAAAGGCTTCAGACAATTACAACATTAAAACCAGGAACAGCAATTCTCAAGTGAGACTCTATAAAACCACCCTCCAAAAACACAGCATGCGTTATGAATCAGCCAGACGGGCCTGTGAGTGACTGAAAACAGCCGTGATACAAGCCCACAATCTATTACTGTAAAGCCTGATGGTCTCATTGGAAAACACCTGGAGATAATTCATGGCACAGAAACAAAGTTCCAACGGCTGAGTCAGACGAACCCGAGGGGATGCAGGTTTGACAGACACCTCTTGGAGCTCAAACACATGCTTTTTTCGATTGCTGATTCCACTTGCTTCCTTGTAAGAGGAAACTGGCTTCTGTACTAAACGACAGACAAACATGAGTCTGTTGTCTGTGGAAACCTCTGGCCTGGATGTGTCATAAAACATCTGATAAGACAATGGAAAAACTATATATCAAAATAAGTCAGGTATCGGTGGACCAAATATGTAGGTATAAACAAAGACTAACTATATATTTACATTTTCAAAAGAAAACATAAATATGTTTTTGAAAGATGTCTCTTATGTTCATTAAAAGGCTGCATTTATTGGATCAAAAACGTAAAAATTTAAATAACTGTTTTCTATGTTAATATATTATAAAATAAAAAAATTTCCTGTCAAGCTAAGCTGAATTTTCAGCATCATTACTCCAGTCTTCGGCGTCACGTGATCCTTCAAACATCATACTAATATGCCGATTTGGTCCTCAATTATTATTTCAAAAATGACTTCTTTCAAAAACATTTAAAAAACATTTGGCTGCCATACTTTATATACACTCTAGTATACTCTTTCTGGATTGGGTTGACTAGCTGTTTGAAGCAAGATTGGCACCAGCATAGACATCCTATGGAAAAAAAAAGTCTTATGATATTATTGTCATAACATGACATAAAAAGACACTTTATGAGTTTTATGAATAGTTTTTAAACCTGTGTTCAATTTCTGAAAGCTTTTATCATCAGTTGTACATTACTATCCCACATCCTGATCTAAAAGTAATGTCCTCGAACTAGAGCTAAATATTTACACGTGGTAATGTGGCTCGTATGCATGAAAAGAGACGTGATGAGGACAGAGACATGCAGACGTGTTCAAAATGTGTATACGCTCCATCTGGCTAGTAATACGGTGTGTCACACCAAAACAGACATATATCCAGCTCAGATTACCTTCTGTCTATTGTTCATTTGGGGGTTAGATTATGACGATTATAGTGTAAAGGGCAGCAAATGTATAAACGCGTCTGCGGTTGAGCGGAACGTGATTACAACATTACGGTCAAACATTTGGGACACTGGGTTTTTTAAAACACCATTCACTTTATGTGACCTACGTCAAATGAGTCTATAGACGTCAAAGAAGCATCCATGCCTCACCAAAACACATAGAAACTGGTAATGAGTCACCTCACCCAGTACCTAAACACATCTGACCAATGCATGGGCGTCATGTATATATTTGTCTAAATGGATATGTGGCAGCTCACTTGGTGAACCAGGCAAGATAAGACATAAGCAAAGAATAAAACCCTTTTTTATGTATCGTTTTGATCTACTGCAGATTTCTACCATCACCATGCCTTTATCATGTGTTCTGGCACTTTCATATGCCTTTTATGGATATAATATATAATTTATATAATATACATATATATATATTCGATATATATATATATAGTATATCAAAACAGTAAGCATTGTTTAACAAAACATTTTGAGAGAAACAAAGAATTCTGTTATGATTTAATATTTAATTTGTATATTTAAATGAATGCACATTATATCCAATCATCCTTTTAATAAAATTAAACAAAAAAAAATTGAAATTGTGCTAATATTGTGAAAATATTTAATTTTGTTCATGTATGATATATATATATATATATAAATGCTACCTATGAAATTAGCCTTAAGATACATTTGACAGTTTTTTTAATGTCATTTTGCTAGTGCTATTAAATGCAAAACATAACTTGAGATGTGGAGAAAATGTTAATTATTTTCAGAGAAAAAAAATACATAAATGACAAAATTGATATATACTGTTAATGGACTAGTGACTAGTTTACACAAGCATCCACAGTTGAAGAAACACCCGTGTGAAAGAGAGAGAAATGTGATCAAACGAATTTAACTCAGCTTGCTTGTGCTCAGTTGAATGCTTGAAGACTGACAGACAGTGCCAATGGCTAATGAGAGCCTGGTCATCAAAATTCAGAAGTCTGGACTGCTGGCGCAGCAAAACGTGGCTTCACAGGGAAAAGCCCTGGGTCATAGTGGCAATGGTGTGGGAATGCTCCTCTATTATTTCACAGCCTAAGCTTTAATTAACATGAGCACCAGTGCTTCTGGAACCCCTAATGGGCGACATCCTACATACAATAGTCGGGAGTTAAATTAAAGAGAGGTGCCACTCCATAATCTCACAACATCACACGTCCCTTGCTCGGTGGCAGGAGTTTTGTCGGTGGAGGTTCACAGCTGGGCTGTGGGCCAAAGGAAATTACAATCGCTGGGAAGTACGCACAAAAGCAGCCCTCCAGATAAGACATAATAAATTCTTCTTTCTGACAAAACATTTGGAAGAACTGCTGCCTTCCCGGTTGGCAAAAACAACATGGATTAGGTCAGATGGGTTTTTTGGTAATACTAATTTCCCGACCACGTCACGGCTTCCAAACCAGTCTCATTTTATGATTAAAAACAGCAGGTACGTGTTAGCACCAAATCAGGGTTAATAAAACAAATAGATGTGAAGTCGCAGACAGATACTGTACTTGCGCCATTTCTGTGACTTTCCTCCATGGCATGATGTTGATGCTGCAAGTCTAACTCATGCTATAAACCAAAAAGAGCCATTTCTAATACAGATTTCTAAATTATCTGTTTGGCTGACCTCTTTCCTCGAAAAAAGCAGGAGTGTGGGTCTACCTTCAAAAGGCACTCAGTGAGAACTTATTGATTTTGAGAGTGAAAAACATTTGTTGACTGCTGATAAAGCTCATTGGGTCATAAGTCACTCTGTGTGTTTGTGTCCTGAAATTAATTCAGACAAGACTGGCGCAGCTGTGGTAACACTCGGCTGAGCCGTTGAAGGACACCCACTGACCGTCTGCTTTCATCCACAAATCTCAATCTGGGCAAGCCTTATTTGAGGTCACTCTTGCTAGTTTTGTTCTTAGGCCTGGATGGAGTATTGGTATCTTTTAACATAGTGAATCATTTCAATGTATCCAGCATTCGTTTTAGTGTTCTGTGTGTGTAATTAAAGGAACATCTAAAAAAAACAAATATGGCCATTAAATCACACTTGTGTTGTTTCAAACATATATGTTTTTCATGGAACATTTGAAATTTGAAACCGGATCGCAGAGACAGTGAACTCAAGAAGCAAATCAGTGAACAAATCGTTCAGGCTGAATGATTTGTGCATGAATCAAAGCTGAAATGATCCAGGTTCAGGAGTTCTCAGGTTAATTATGAAGGAATGAAGGAATTAATTAATTGATTTTAAAAATATAGATAAATAGGAAAAAAATACTTAAATGGTAAATTTATTTGCATTATTGCTCAAATTAAGATATGAATTCAAGACTTAAAGGTGTCATATGATGTTGCTAAAAAGAACATTATTTTGTGTATTTGGTGTAATGAAATGTGTTTATGAGGTTTAAGGTTCAAAAATCACATTATTTTCCACACACTGTACATTATTGTTTCTCCTCTATGCCCCGCCTTTCTGAAACACGTCCTGAAAAGCGAGGTGTGCTCTGATTGGTCAGCTATCCAGTGTGTTGTGATTGGTCAAATACCTCGGAAATGTTACACCCCTTACCATACTGTGATGACGTGTGCTGGCACGACGAGACAAAACCAATAAACCATTATAAACGAGGCATTTGTTGCATCCAGTGGGGACATAATTACGGATTATAATGACTTATACTGTCTTTTTACGTGTTGCGTTGCATCGCGCCGCGTAAACATAAAAACATGTTTGCATTTGTGATCGGAGAAATGACGAACAACAAGCGTTTCTCTACACTGCTCAAAACTCGCGTTTGAATCATCAGTGGCAAATCCTTTAAATATGAAAACGTACTTACAGTCTGTGAGCCAGCATTGTAGTCTACTCTACCAGGATCAGGAAACAGTCTTCCATAAAATGCGCTGCACACATCTGAATATTTGAGTTGAACTGTTCTGGAACAGTGTTGTAAATACAACTTAACCACTGATTTCTAGTCATGTCCTCTTTTGGAAGGCCAAACAAAGAATTTTCGCTTTCGCAACGAAACACACAACGTCTTCACAACATGGCGGCGGCGGTGGCAACAATACTACAGCGAGATTAAAAGTTATGCCTTCTTTCTTTGCGTGAACATTTGGGTGGCGTTATGCAAATCTTCCCACATCGTGACGTAGACATGTGGGGGTGTGTTTAAACGAGGCGTTTTAGGAGGGCGTGGACCAGTCTTAACTTTGAAAAAAGAATATCTCTTTGGTTTTGAGACTTAAGTCTTTGAAACGTTAGGGATCTTATCTATTCATGAACAGCTTGTAACACTCCAAAGAGAAAGGAAAACTTGAAATCGCATCATATGACCCCTTTAAAATACAGCACACAACTTGTTTGGACATTTGTGTTTTTATGAAAAAGACCTAGATGAAGATGCTTCCAAGTAAAATAATACAGATTTAAAATTACATAAGTGGCAGGTAAATGATCAACTAAATGACGACAAAGTCCCATTAAAGAGTACAATTGTATTCAAAACAGATGGTGGCTATCGAAGAACTATTCATCTTTATTGATATATTTACATTGTGTCCATTATAAATAATTATATTGTAACTACTGACATCATTGTGAATCTAAATACATCCGCCATTGTTTGAATCCTAACAAAGAATGGCAGCTTAAAACGATATGTTCATTTCGGGAGTCCTGCATGTGGTGGAAGAGCCTTGTCTAGTAAATATTTAGATTGGTTTGACCACGAAAAATCGCTTTGGGTTGTTTGTCACAGCAGACATGTGACCAAATAAGACGTCTTTGCATTGCGGCTCTTAAATTCACCGGCCCCATAGCTGGAAATTGATAGTGTATTTTTAACGTTGCGGCTGCTGTGAACCAAGCCGAAAAGCTCCTGCAATGAAGTACGCCAAGGCTTTATGGCAAAACCCGACACTCCTCCAGTTTCAAGTTAAACCAAGATGTTCATACTTTATCAATTTTCCTAACCGCAGAGCGGTGACTCTAAGCTCTCCACAAGCCCAAAAGAGAGGGCTAAATAAGGATCGGGGGTCTGGAGAGTAATATTCAATGCTCCGAATGTTCCCAAACATCTGGGGAATGTTAAACGTGACACTTCGTAAACAGGTTGTGGTTGTTTTCAGGATTTTACCCAAAGTGAGGTGACAGAAAAAGTGCAGCTTGGATTTGTGCAGTCTGTCTATTTCATCAAAAGCTAGTTTATCAAGTTAATGATTCTTGACAGTCTAAATATAAAGAAACATTAAAGAGAGGCAATGGAGAAAACTTTTCGAAGCTGTGGCCAAAAGTGTTAAGAAACTATAATCCGGAGCCATAGAGCAGGTGTTCGCTTTCTGACCTCAGAGGTCAATATGTCTTGCCGCCACACATGTGTTCCATTAAAACCTCTCAAGTGAGCTGCTATACAAGGAAAGGCAGCTCAACCTGAACCACAAGAATACCTCAGGACCTTCCCCTAAACAAGGCAAAAAAAATAATAAAAATCAATCAGATGAGCTTCCTGAAAAATACATCTAGCAGACATTCTCCGTGTGCCAGATAAACACTTCCAGACGCTGGACTATAGCCATTTTCCCACATGCTAAAGTGTTTTGACAGTCATCTCAGAAGCTCTGTTGTTTTATTTTTGTCTATTTTCCGAGAATGAGCAACATTAACGTGGATTTCAGCAGAATTTGTTCATCAAAGCTTGCTGCTTACAGTAAGTCAAAAAGCTTTGTAATGAAATAAATGAGTAAATGATAGCTGAACTTTCAGTTTTGGTCATGGTTTTCAGGGAAATTTAGATTTTTTGAACCATTTGAAAAAAAAGGAAAAATAAGTGGACAAATTAGGCTACTTATCTGTTTCTTAGTCACTTCCTCTATTTAGAATTTCCCCCAACTCAGGACATGTGTGAATGTTTTGAGCATACTTACACAAAACACAATGACAACCTGTACATATGTGTTTAGTGTGTGAAAAATGTCCCGAACACTGTTATAATGACATGTCAAATCTTTGCACCTAAAATCAATAGTATTTCACAACTATTTTCCATGTCATGAACATAGAGTGTATCCTGTAATTCACACTCTGTGATATAAACACACTCACTACACTCTGCAATTTGGTTTTTCGTGCCACGGTCTCACAGCTGTAGGATGTTGCAATTATCAGAACGTGTGTTTTGTTCTTGCTCTGTAGCAGGTAAAAAAGAAACTTTGTCACTTATTGCAGTCTAGCAAACTCTGTAATTTCACTCAGTGTCTAAGAATGGCACTTGTTCTTATAAAAAAGTAATGTGTTGGTACCATAGTAAAATTATGGTATCAGAAGGTAATGAACACCATATTTATGTAAAATGGTGTTTATATGACCAGGTGAAGAATACCATGTTGCTATTATTTTATTATTTTTATATTACATATTATATATAATCAAAGCCATACCATCAACATAAGCTTTCTAGTTCTGTATCAATTACTTTGAACTAAAATGGTTATAAAATGATGCACTGAGGTCTGTGCTGCATTTGAGAGCAAATTTACATTTGAACCAACAGGGGTCTCTCTTCAGCTAAAAACACTGCCTAAGCTATTGCAACCTATGCAAATGGAAAAAACGTCTTAAACTGTTTAAAAGAAAATGTTTCTACCATTAAGTATAAAGCCAGAAGTCATTCCATGACTTCTTGCAATCAAACTTAATTACCATCATATATTAAAAACATGCCAGCAGTATATTTGAAAAAGCCAACAAAGCACTATTCACTGAAAGGGAAAATAACTCAATTACTTTATTGCATTAAATACTTTCTTCAGTCTATCCTTGAACAGGCACTGAAATAATTCTCAGTCATTAGAGATGTAGTACTTCGGCCGACTGTGTAGAGCACCCGGGTTGATATTAGAAATGTTTTTTTTTTTTTTTTTTTTTTTTTTTTTTTTTTTTTTTTTTTTTTTTTTTTTTTTTTTTTTTTTTTTTTTTTTTTTTTTTTTTTTTTTCTTTCCAGAGAAATCACGATCCACCGGTCTGTTAATAGGTCACGTCATCCATGGTCACAGCATTCAGACTCTGGCACACATTAGTGAAGACTGTCAATGATTCACTCCTGTGTGACACAGATAACCCTTAACAGCTGTGCAGGTACATATTAACGACCCGGGTTAAAAAACAGCAACACAAAGTATCCATCATGTATGAAATGCAAGAAGCAGATGTGGTATAAGTCAAAATATGTTATATGTTATGTGTGATTCATTTCAGGCTAATATTGTATTGGCTACAGTATACACTTGCTCATCTGCCAAATGCATAAATGGTTTATACATAATGATATAATTGTTGAGGAATTAAAATTATTGGTAAAATGTATATATATATAACATATATATCCACCGTAAATGCTCATAAAAAAATAAAAAATTATATACTTATATTATATATTATAATATAATGATATTATCTAAATTTCTATATATAGATATATATGAAACATGAATAAGTTAATTCATAAAAATATAAAAATAATAAAAAACATTATAAATAAATATAAAATAAGAATAATATTAATGCAACATTAAGAAATAATTCTAAACTAGAACTGTTATTTAGATGTATCTCATATTACTGGTATCTCACAAAGTGTTACTTGACATAGAATGCTAGTGTGAACTGTGCACTAATCAGCTGATAGTATTATGTATTAGATCGACACATAGCGTTCAGAGCTACCCTCACAGTTGACTAACTTAACTGGCGATTATGAGAGAAGGACATGGGCCTTGAATCCACAGCAGCTGTGGATTTGCGTCCTTCGTGTGACTGGCTACATCTAGGTCAAGAGAGCATCCTCAGTACTACTTACACTCTGTTAGCGACTAACTCTCCAGACATCTAGACTGTATCTCATTATCCGTACTGCACACGCTAGCCGAATTCTAGTAGTGAATACACTAATTACATCTGTCCCAGCTGATGAGCTATCTGTTTCATGTTTTTTCTCAGCAATTTAGTCTCCTTGAGAAGCTAGTTCAATTGTCGCTCAGATGTGTATTAGAAAGCTTCACTCAGATATTGGCGTACGTCCTCCCCGCTTGCGGCACCAGAGAGCTAGTATTCGTTCTTACTCCCAACGATATTTTTTCTATTGGCACTTTTGTCCATCGTTGCCCCCCCCCTGAGTTGACTCACCTTATGTCCTCATATGTTATGTTTTCCCCCCTATTATTCGCTTCCGTCTTCTTTGATAATCATTTGTCCTCTTGACTAATGAGCACTCAGACAGGAAATGAAGACTAATTTTCTTGTGGTTTCTTCAAAGCCTAATGCAACTTTTGGTTTTGAACTCATGGGATAATACAAACTCATGATGTTCCAGATCAAATGTTTGTGTAAAATTCTCTTGTGCAACGGTCAGGCCACTGTCACTGCTGAAATAAACTAGACTTCACCTCCCTTCAAAGAATAATTAATCAGAAAGGGTTTGGGCTTGATGGGGCAAAGTTGAAATAGCTCAAGAGCTCTTCAGAAAAGACCATTTCAAGGAATCCCATATCAGCCACTTAAGCATGCCAGCATCTGCCCATCCTGAGTGGCACTACGCTTTCAACGAATGGCATATCTATCCAGTGAAGGAGCGAGAGATACGGTAAAGTGCTTTTCTTGCTTTTGGCTTGAGTGGCTCGGGCCTCTCCACTTAAACTTCCAAAAACACACAACGGGAACATGGAAGTCCACCGTTGGGCATCTCTAACCTTCCCATCATGCAGCTCTAGTGGAAAGCAATCTCCATAGTCCCCATCCCAAATGACCTGCTCACCTTAACAGCTAAGACTGTAAAGGCAGTTTCCCACAGATCAACGCAATACAACTTCAATAGAATTGAAAATCACATCCAGGTCCCCATACTGTTAGATGTCTAACTCAAAACATCTGTAAATGTTTATATGATAGATAGATAGATAGATAGATAGATAATAGATACGGAGAGATAGAGAGATAGACAGACAGCAGACAGATAGATAGATAGAGAGATAGATAGATAGATAGATAGATAGATAGATAGATAGATAGACCTATAAAGCTACCAGTGTAGCTAATCAGAGGAGATGTTCAGGATCAAAAAAACTGTAGCCGTCAGTTTTCGTAGCCATACTGTAGCCTAGGGCTGCACGATTAATCGAATGCGATTGTCATGCGCATTTTGATAGTAATGCCGGTTCTGTAATCAGCAGGAAATCATCATCACGTACTTTCAGATGGAGCAGAATGTACTACACAGCTGTAGTTCACTGACAAGTTACGCAAAAAAATCGCAGATGATTTTACTGCGCGATTATGAAATCGAAAAAATCGTTCGCGGTAATGACAGCTGTTTGCATAGCTTCTCAGTGAACTACGGCTCTGTGAAGTAAATGCTGCTCCATCTGAAAGCATGTGAAAATACCACATTTAATAACATATTTTTACTCCAAGCTCACTTCATAACGTCAGTCGAGTGTTTGAAATAAATCCTTCTATGAGATGATGTGGCTTCTTACACAGAATAAGGCACGCAACATATTTCATAGTATTTAAGCAGTGATAAAGGCATTGCATTATAAATATACTTTATTTAAATGAAAATTATAATAATAAGAACTCAGATAAACCGTATATTGCCGTAGTCGTGGGTTTATTAGTCACGTTGAATCAATGAAAACAGTTAAATCTTCTGTTTATTCAGCTGCAGCGATAGGCATTTCCTGGGTTTCTTCTTCGGAGCGTATTTGTAGTTTCAGCACGAGAGCACCCTCTGGCCTTTGGATGGAGATTTACTGCTGATCACAGAACCATGCTTTACTGAAAGATACACATGACAATCGCAGCTTCTGTCGAATCGCGATCTTGATTCCATTTCGATTTATCGTTGCAGCCCTACTGTAGCCATATAAAGTGTCACCCGCTCTAGAGCCTTGCAACCCCTGGCACAAATATCTAATAGCTGAGCACTGTTGACAAACCATTACTCTCAGAGGGGATGGAAGGTGACAGGCATACAACAGTGAGCTAATGATCTTTACAGGGAGGCCGGTGTTAGTGAGTTGTTAAGAGCTGTGTGGGAGAGCTCGGGTACGATACTACCCTTTGTCCTGAGTCCTGACCCCTGCACTCGATATTCTAAATAAAAAAATTACAACGAATTAGGCTTGGTTACAGTACACTTCTGTTGAGTTTGAGATATCTTGAATGACACAGTGTTGCTTGGTACCTTTCTCACATCCATTTGATGGCTTCAGATCATATATTTATATGTTATATGAGCACCAGGTGGTCAATTTTAATAATGCCAACTTGATCAAAATGACTCTGTTACGTTCTTAGTCTCTCTCAATGTAATCAGATGGATTTTTATGACCGTTAGCAGTCCTTGGCATTCTCATTAGCTTTTGGCAACGCAAAAAAATTCCCAAATTGTATTGTCTGGCATCTTATCAATCGAATTATATGCATATAAACCTACTTTGGAAATATCTGCTACCTCAACCTGGGAAAAGCTATTGAAAACTATCGTTGAACATTTTTCAAGAGATATGAATAGCTCATTGATTTTATGCTTCGGCAAATGTGTGTACTAGTGTTTGTCTCCGTGTATGAATAGATGTTTATGCGCTAGGATGGGAATTTTTGAATATCGTGTGTAGCCATAGCAGATGTGCAGAGTGTCTGGTGTCCAGATGGGCATCTATTAAGAGGAAAGAACCCAAAGCACACCACAGGAATCAAAGCAGCTCCATTACTATAAACATCACTAAAGTATCTACAGATTCATTTCAGAGCTACCTCAAACATCGAAAGAAAAACAACTCTTTATGGAGACAATGACTGACTCTAATAGAGTCTCAAACATAAGAAACTGTGTAAAAGGTTGCTAATGGTGTCATCCATGTTAGATTGCTATATCTGAGTGAAAGAAACTAGAGCTCAACTTTCTTTCTATGGTTGCCACAACAAAACTATATTATATAAAGTTTGGGATCAGTACGATTTGTAATGTTTTTAAAAGAAGTTCCTTCTGCTCATCAAGGCTGCATTTATTTGATCAAAAATACAGAAAAAAACAGTAATATGGTGAAATATTATTACAATTAAAAACATGTTTTTAATATACTTTCAACTTTACTATTTTAATATACTTTCAAATATAATTAATTTCTCTTGATTCTTTTGCCACATGATCCTTCAAAAATCGTTCTAATATGCTGCTTTATTATCAATGTTGGACACAGTTAGGCTGCTTACTATTTTTTGGAACCTGTGATATTCTTTCAGGATTCTTTGATGAATAAAAAGTTAAAAAGAACATAATTTATTCGAATATATGTCTTCACTATAAGTCTTTAATTTTACTATTTAACACATTCTTTCTGAATAAAAGTATTTAAAAAAAATTTACTGACCCCAAACGGTAGACTAGAGTATATTGTTACAAAAGATTTCTATTTTTAATAAATCCTGTTCTTTTAAACATTCTATTGATCAAAGAACCCTGAAATGTATCCACAAAAATACTGAGCAGCACATATGTTTTTAACAATGATAAGATAAGAAATATTTAAACATCAAATCAGCATATTAGAATGTTTTCTGAAGGATCATGTGACATTGAAGACTGTAGTAATGATGCTGAAAATTCAGCTTTGATATCTCAGGAATAAATTACATTTTAAAATACACGAAATAGAAAACAGTTATAATAAATTGTAATATTTCACAATATAATTTTTTACTGTATTTTAAACCAAATAAATGGAGCAAACGACTTTCAGAAGCATTACAAAATATCTAACTGGCCCAAAACTTTAGACTTTTGAATGATAGTGTGTATATATTTCCACATAAATAAATAAACACTTACACTCTGGGTAATTGTCTCAGTTGGGCCAGCCCCTCTGTCTATGTCAACAAGACCGAGTCGGTGGAACTCAAGAACGTGTGACGAGCCTTTTGCCTCAACCCCCCCTTAGGGTTTATTTTGAACTCACACTAGGCCAACATACAGGAAAACATCCTTTAAAAAATGCCCTTACTATCTAGGAAAAGCCTTTACTATGTAAACAAACAACACGTCAGTGTTATTGGTTGTACGTGACTGACATAAACAAGAACATGCTATACTGTATAGGTTTATTGTCTATAAAACTAGTAAATTTACTTCTTGTTTGGAATGGATTTGTCTTAAAACTTATCCACAAGCATGCAGGCCTCACAAAAGCAGACACAGCAGGCCCATCATGTTTTGAAGCCACCATATTGTCACAAAATAGGGAAGGTATTAAATAACAGCAGGTGTCTGTCTTGTGTTCCACCTGAACTAGATACTGATGACAAACCAGACACCACAAAGTCAAGAAGACAAGACTCAACATGCCCTGCTGTACACCTTATCACAGCGCATCAAAGATGTGAACGTGAGACATATACCTGCATTTCTGAGAACATCTCCCTTCAAAGAACAATCAGATCATTCTGCATCAGGTAACATGAGAACTCTTGAGGAAACATTTTAGGAAACCACTTTGAGGTCAGTTAAAGTATGTCCACACGAGTGACATAAAATGGGAAAGACAAATCATGACTGTGATTTCTTTTATGTCTCCATTGTTTCTTCAGGAAAGAAATGACATTAAAAGGAGACTTTTGTTGACATATTCTGTGACTTAAATCATGTCTCCTCTATAGTTTCAAAAGAGATCTACATTTTTTTTTAAATTGTGCTCAGATTAGCCAAAAAGTCATCTGAACCAAATTATCTCAGCTATGGAATCACAAATGAGATCTCTTTAACATCTCAACTGTTCCTCCTAGAAAGCAATGTGATTAAATGGAGAGTGAATTGAATTTTCCTAAAATATTCTGCTCCACAAACTTGTTTCTTACAAAAAAGACCACGCAATTTCACATTTCCTCTAGAGTTTCAAAAGAAATCTCAGAAACGTACAAACTGTGCTCAG
Source organism: Sinocyclocheilus anophthalmus (assembly GCA_018155175.1). Taxonomy (NCBI): domain Eukaryota; kingdom Metazoa; phylum Chordata; class Actinopteri; order Cypriniformes; family Cyprinidae; genus Sinocyclocheilus; species Sinocyclocheilus anophthalmus. The sequence goes on along the minus strand of JADLZN010009443.1, from coordinate 81,954 downwards.
ATTAGCCAAAATACCAAAGTCTGCGATCAAAAGTCTGAGATTTTCAGTATGAACTCAACATTTTTTACTAAAAACTTCAAAGACCAAATAAATGAGCCCATGGAATCAATATCTCTAAATTTAGAAAAGAGACCTCTTTAACATCTAGGTAGCAACAAGATTAAAAGGAGGAAACAGAATTTTGCTGATATATTCTGCATTTCATATTTGTTTCTTTTGTAATCTCACATCTCTTCTAGAGTTTCAAAAGGGATCTCAAAAAGAATTTCAAACTGTGTTCAGATTAGGCAATATATCAAAGACTACAATCAAATGTCTGAGATTTCAATATGAACTCAAATATTTATCATCCAATTATTCCAAAACCAAATTATCTGAGCTATTAACTCTTACTGTGTGTTAATAATTTCCCCATACATTTTCCCCATGTGTCTATTTTTATCTCTCCTAAGGAATTTTATGAGAGACACCTCAGCTGATGATACTTAAATAAAACATAACTCAAAACATAAAGCCTCATACAGTTTTTCTCTTAGATGAAATGTACAATTACAGGTAAAAAGAAAGAAAAAAAGGTGTTATGTTTATGAATATGTTAAGTGAGGGCAGCCCTTCAAGAGACTGAATGGTCTGTGAGGGTTTTAATCCCTGTGAAGACCCCCTCAGGTATACTCTCACTGATGAACACAAAGCAAAGGGGAGGAGTTAAAATGTCAAATGCCATTTACCTGAACGATCGACCATTGTCTTCCACTGAAAACAACACCCGGAGGTGTGATGGTGACAAATAGAGATTCTTAACTATGTACATGTTCTTTTCTGCCTCAATATAATACAACATAAAGAATGTGCTATGAAGAACTATTTAAACAATTTAAAGTTATGAGTCAAACGAAAGTTCAAGGTCAAGCTAGTCATTGTTACGTGCAAAGAAGTTCATTAGTTTCTGAATCAGTCAGAGAAATTCCTTGGTGTGTATAATATGAGACCTGACACTATCTGATCCATAGTATGAGATTGTTTCCAACTGCTTAACTGAAACAAATTGGGACATAAACCAAAGAAAGGGCTAGTAAATTAAGGTGTATAATATAAAAGGACTGGGATTGTCTTTATGCTTCCAAAACTGATTAAAGTTATCAGACACTACCCAAATACACACTATTGAAACACACACACAAACACAGCGACTCTAACTCATAAAATCTTATGTAGCCTAACTAATGCCATGTTGTTCCACAGTGTCATACCTGCCGCTATCCTGTTAAGCAGCTGCTGGCGGGCAATGATCCTGCCCAGCCTGTACCCGGAGCGCCGTCTGAGGTGGTCCATCCTCAGGTAGATATTCTGCGTCTCTGGGGTCATATTTCCCAGGCATTCGCTGCTCTCGGTGCGCGGCAACTCCCTGTACATGATCACACAACGTGAAATGTCCGGCACCCCCCTCCCCAAAAACAAATACCTGAAACAGTCACGTAATCTGTCCACCAACAGCCCAACATGTGTGTGAGTCCATAGAGTTCCAGTTCCAGAGGAGTACCAGCTGTCAGCCCTGCCCCTTTTATTAGTCATATGACTAGAGGTGAGCCAATGAGAAACCAGGATGAAGAGGGCAGGCCTCGTGGCTGAGCTGAATTCAAGGTTGCGAGCGCTGCTCGGTTCAGGAGGGAAATATAAATACCAGAGGAATGCCTGTGAACTGAGCGAGTGGAGAAAGCTGGAGAGCAGGGGGCCGTGGGAGGGGAAAAAGAAAAACAGCGTGGCTAAGAGAAACACCCAGACCAAAAAGAACAAGCCTGCTGCTGTGAAGCCCTACTCAGGTGCCAAGCTTGCTAAGGAGGAGTTTGTTAGTTGGGAAAAGAGAAATGAAGAGTGGCAGGAAAAGAGAAAAGTTTGGTCTTATAGACTATTAACTTAATTCAAATGCTTTTAGACAAAAAATATGCGGTCACACAATACAATACAAACAGAAAACAGACCTAGAAGTTACTGTGTATGTAAGAAAAAAGAATAACCAAATGTGTCTTGTTGGTAAACTCAATCCCCAACCCCCTATTTGCTCTGAGCACAGTGGGGCTTCACCTTGTGAAACAGCCATTCATGCTAAAATGGCCATTTCACACGTTAAAATAGGTTGTACAGGAAACGTCTGAACTGTAGGTGAAACACAAGAATCTTTATTTATGCTGAAATAATGTGCATTTATCACTTAACCTTAATTTCCTGACAGGTGTCAATAAACTAAACTAAACTAAACTATACTATGTGTCATTATGTCCCTGCTTTAATTATCTCTTAGCTCCACTTACATTACTAAAAATGTAAAAAAGAAAATAAAAAAGTTAATTTAAATTAATAATAATAATACTTAATATATATACTATGATATGACAATTCTTATTATTTTTTTTTTTTTTTTTTTTTTTTTTTTTTTTTTTTTTTTTTTTTTTTTTTTTTTTTTTTTTTTTTTTTTTTTTTTTTTTTTTTTTTTTTTTTTTTTTTTTTTTTTTTTTTTTTTTTTATTGTAAATATAGTAGAAAAAATGTAATATTTATTTCAGTAATATCACAAAAGAAACAAAAGAACAAATAATTTGTAAAGTCAATCATGGATACTGAGTCGAATGCTGTCTGCAAACTGATACTTCATAAATTCTGATACTTCAATTAAACACAAATGAGTTCTACATGAGCAAAAGAAACTTTGCACAATACCAATTCTATGTAGTGGCGTTGACAAGTACCAAGAAGTAGATAACATTCTAAATCGACATTGCCATCTGTTAAGTATGTCACGTGAACATGAAGTACTTTGGATAACTAAAAATGTTTGGTAAGGAATTTACAATTAAGTAATTAAAGTAAAATGTAAAAAACACACACAAACAACACCACACACACACAACTATATATATATATATATATATATATATATACACAATGTAGTCACTCACAGTTTAGTTATGCTAATGCACACTAAATTAGAATTTGTGCATTTGAAAAAAAGAAAGAAAATAAAAATTATTTTACAAGAAAAAAAGGAAATGAATGCAAGGTTTGCAAGAGCGTTTGTTCCATTGCTGCATGGAACAACCCAAGCCTTCAGACTGAAAAAAACAAACAAACACAAAGAGTTTTAGCAAAGAGTTCCACCCTCTGTTTACTAAACTCCATCACTCTTAAGGCACTGGTGAACAAGCACACATTTCCTGTTAGCATGTGTTATAAGCCTCTCACTTGTGTGAGCGAGCACATAAACACATGAACTGGGTACGAATGGGCACGACACCAAGTTAAACACATTCTGTGCCCCCTCCCTAACTGGCACATACTAACCCTACTAGAAACCACACAAAGACCGCAATTCAACCAGCGCCTGCAATCTTGCTGCTTTTTATACACAAACTACCCCATCCCTCACTCCAACACCCCTCACCACAGGAAAGTTTTCATGTTTTCGACAGTTTTTAAGATGTTCTGTGCAGTTTGTGTCGCTACATTAAAAATTATCTCATTTGTTGACCCAAAGCTTGAGCTTATAAACAAGGTACAGTGCATGCTCTAGCAATCCCATAATGCACAAAAGTGCTCTGTTAAATACAGGTGTAACTTGAGTCACTGACAGACCCTAATGAATGCTGTGATTTGTTTTCCACACAGACCGCTTAAAGAGTTGATTAATGTTATGCTGAATGGGATTTTAAATATGATATGTGTGTGTTTGTTTGTGTGTGTGCATATACTGTATATATAGGGGTTTTCGAGCATCAAAACAAAAGTTTCTGAGAAGAAATTATGACTATCTTGCATTTTTACCATTATTTACAGAAGACACACATTAAAATATCATTCAGTGAAACAATAGATCACAAACCAAAAAAAAAAAAATCCTGACATATTTACAACAATAATTATTAGATGACATTAAAAGATTCATTTGTCAACATTCTCAACAATATGTTTTTAATCATTTAAAATATAATCAAATTTAGTATAATCACATTTTCTTTTATATATTTTAATAAGTACGTCAGATTAAGTATGTTGTTTCATTTTTACATACATATATCTGTTACACTGAATGATTATGGAACATTATTTCACCCATATTTTACATTTTATTTTCACAAAAGTTATTTGAAACATTAAATTAGATACTTCATTCAATCTAATAGGCTTTCATATATTTAAAAAATCAGTTTTGTACATTTTAATTGATGCAGACACCAAAACGGGACATCTTTGATATATATAAATACAGCATAAAAATGAACAAAAATAATAATAGCATTAATAAAAATAATAAATGAACTTCATAACAATAAATTGACTCAATATGAGTGAAAAACAGGCTGACATACAATGATATTCCATGGAAGGGTATAAATGATTAATGACTAATTGCTGTTTAACAATCCTTCAGTCAACAAAAGCCTACTCCAGTTCTGGCACAGGTTTGGTTATTTGAAGGAAATGAGTTGTAATAAGTGTACTATGCACTTTACTGACCCAATTTTACAGCACAATGAGTCCGACTGACAAAGAAAAACAGCTATTATCTCATACCATATCATAATTTCAGTCACTTTAATTGGTCTATATAGACATATGATGGTATCTCCAATGGCTGCACATGGAAATGGCTCACAAGTGCTCTCTGATGAAGCACTCTGGAATAAAATGAAATAAAACTTTCGACAAATCATTCAACAAAGCTACCACTAGTAGAAAATAGTTAAGGCAAGTCAAATCAATTATCAGATGCTTATTTCAACATAGCAAGAACAATGACAGGTTTTTGTGAACACTACACCCCCGCGCCTCATTTGAGTGATACAAAATCTTGTCTTTATTAACTATTGATCGAGATTGCTTTGTAGATTAGCCACTTCTCCAACACATTTTTAGCTTTATGTAGGAGAAGTGGTGTTATTGAAAACAGATCAAACATCTTTGTCATGCAGAACTAAGTGCTTTTCCAGATTTAGCTCAATATTCAGAGCCAAACCTGCCATTGCCAAGTCTCTCATCATCTCTATACTAGAGTCAAAGATGAATGTCTGACAGCTCTCAAAATAAATGTATGCAAAAGTGGAGGAGAGAACAGACCCTGCTCACCACTCGCCAAAGAATGCATATTCCACATGCTCTCTCTATCTCTCTCATTTGAAGGGACACAACATTTTGAAAAATAATATTAATGTAACAATTACAATAATAACTTGAATGCAAACCTACAGTGGGGAAAAAAGTATTTAGTCAGCCACCAATTGTGCAAGTTCTCCCACTTAAAAAGATGAGAGAGGCCTGTAATTTTCATCATAGGTATACCTCAACCATGAGAGACAAAATGAGAAAAAAATCCAGAAAAATCACATTGTAGGATTTATTAAAGAATTTATTTGCAAATTATGGTGGAAAATAAGTATTTGGTCAATAACAAAATTTCATCTCAATACTTTGTTATATACCCTTTGTTGGCAATGACAGAGGTCAAACGTTTTCTGTAAGTCTTCACAAGGTTTTCATACACTGTTGCTGGTATTTTGGCCCATTCCTCCATGCAGATCTCCTCTAGAGCAGTAATGTTTTGGGGCTGTCGCTGGGCAACACGGATTTTCAACTCCCTCCAAAGATTTTCTATGGGGTTGAGATCTGGAGACTGGCTAGGCCACTCCAGGACCTTGAAATGCTTCTTACGAAGCCACTCCTCGTTGCCCGGGCGGTGTGTTTGGGAGCATTGTCATGCTGAAAGACCCAGCCACGTTGCATCTTCAATGCCCTTGCTGATGGAAGGAGGTTTTCACTAAAAATCTCACGATACATGGCCCCATTCATTCTTCGTTTACACGGATCAGTCGTCCTGGCCCTTTGCAGAAAAACAGCCCCAAAGCATGATGTTTCCACCCCCATGCTTCACAGTAGGTATGGTGTTCTTTGGATGCAACTCAGCATTCTTTCTCCAAACACGACAAGTTGAGTTTTTACCAAAAAGTTATATTTTGGTTTAATCTGACCATATGACATTCTCCCAATACTCTTCTGGATCATCCAAATGCTCTCTAGCAACCTTCAGATGGGCCTGGACATGTACTGGCTTAAGCAGGGGGGCATGTCTGGCACTGCAGGATTTGAGTCCTTGGCGGCGCAGTGTGTTACTGATGGTAGCCTTGTTACTTTGGTCCCAGCTCTCTGCAGGTCATTCACTAGGTCCCCCCGTGTGGTTCTGGGATTTTTGCTCACAGTTCTTGTGATCATTTTGACCCCACGGGGTGAGATCTTGCGTGGAGCCCCAGATCGAGGGAGATTATCAGTGGTCTTGTATGTCTTCCATTTTCTAATAATTGCTCCCACAGTTGATTTCTTCACACCAAGCTGCTTACCTATTGCAGATTCAGTCTTCCCAGCCAGGTGCAGGTCTACAATTTTGTTTCTGATGTCCTTTGACAGCTCTTTGGTCTTGGCCAATGTGGAGTTTGGAGTGTGACTGTTTGAGGTTGTGGACAGGTGTTTTTTTTATACTGATAACGAGTTCAAACAGATGCCATTAATACAGGTAACGAGTGGAGGACAGAGGAGCCTCTTAAAGAAGTAGTTACAGGTCTGTGAGAGCCAGAAATCTTGCTTGTTTGTAGGTGACCAAATACTTATTTTACCGAGGAATTTACCAATTAATTCTTTAAAAATCCTACAATGTGATTTTCAATGTGATTTTGTCTCTCATAGTTGAGGTATATACCTATGATGAAAATTACAGGCCTCTCTCATCTTTTTAGAGTGGGAGAACTTGCCACAGATTGGTGGACTGGACTAAATACTTTTGTGCACCACTTATTTCGATTTGTGAATTTTAAGATAAAGATTTTAAGGGTATACTTAGAATGCTCTACCTTGCATTATCTTAAAAAATTAGAAATAACAACAAACAAAAAAAGTTAATTAAAAGAGATCCAATTAATATAAACAGAATAAAAAAATAAATTAAATTACAAGGTATAAGAAAACGGGATAAATAAGAATTAATAAGTAAATAATAAGTAAATGAAAAAGGAAGAAGGAAAATAAAAATCTAAAGATAATAAATGTAATAAAAATGTAATAAATACTAATAAATTAATAATTAATGACTGAATAAAGAAGAGAAAAAAGAATAAAAAGATAATACATTTTTTTTAAATAAATTAAACAGAAAAGAAAGAAAGGAAGAAAGAAAGAAATACCAAAGGGGATAAAAAAAGATCAAATAAAAATCAATCATGTATAAATAAATAAGATAAATGATACACAAATGGGAAGAAAAGACGTAAAAGATATAAACATAAATGAACTAACAGTTAAGTAAATGAAATTCAATTAAATAAATAAATGCATAAAACAAGACATCTTGAGAGGCATAGTTGTTGGCTCTAATGGCATCAAAATAAGCCACTGCTCCATATAAACCTGTCTCAGCACGTTTGAACTCAATGGCAACAGCATAAACCTCAGATCTTTGAAGAGCGCAGTAGAGGCTTTTTGGGAAGCAAACAGACAGCACTACTTCACAGTCATCTTGGTACTTCATTTGTGTATTTTTCCACTAGTTGAGGCAGAAGCCAGAAGCAACTGCCAAGAAAATGTAACTGTATTTGTACACATTCATGAATTAATAGCTACATTTTGATGGAAACAAAAATAAACAGTTTTGTGGCTTCCACAATAAGGTCAGATGAGGATTTGCCACAAGAGAGGCCAGTCAGAATGACAGTTGATTCCTAATAAAACGTGCTTGCTGAGAAACGCCAGCCTGGGATGCTGACTCCACAACTCAAACGTACAGAGAGCGAAGATATCAACACAGCCAGTGGAAAGAAAAGTTATCGGCATAATATTTACTCTGTGGGTTTCTGGGAAGGGCCGCTGAACGTGGGCAGGAGCCAGATAAAACCAGCAGGTGCTTACGATTCGCTCCAGCAGGGAGAGACGGCAGACAGCGAAATGTTTCTGCTGTCTCTTCTGAATTCTGCTTTGATTGAATCTCTCATTGAAAATGTCAAAGCCGCATCACATTTATGAGTTTTCTCTGCTTTGAGGAATCTGTTCCTTTGTTTGAGCATAACTTTATAAGGCAACACCGACTGGATTGTGTGCAAAACGAGCTAAATGTTGTTGTAATCCGTCTTTCTTGTGGCCCTTGATCGCTGCTGCCTTCGGTTTAAGAGGCTCTTTTGCAAATGGCTTGTCAGGAGATTTGAATGATGCCTAAGCGTTCTAGCCTATGATCCTGAAACAAAAGTGTTGAAATGCAAACCATAATGCAACCATAATGCAATCCTATACAAATCCCTCATGTGGGCTGCAATGCTTTAGTCTTGGACGGCAGACTCATGGACAGTCCACTGATTTTTTTTTCATTAATATACAAAAATGGGAAATGCCAGCTGAAATCTAAAATGCAACTTCACATATATTAAACCCGCTAAAACATTTGAAGAAAGAAACCTGGTTGATACAACCAGCACTTTTCCATCTTCAGCTCTTTTCCAATCTTCCATTCTCTAACCATTTCTATTTTCAATAAATGCTGTTCATTTGCACTTTATATTCATCAAAGAATCCTGAAAAAAATGTATCATGGTTTCCACAAAAATAATAAGCAGCACAATTGTTTTCAACATTGATAAGAAATGTATCTTGAGCAACAAATCAACATATTAGAATGATTTCTAGCGGATCATGGTAGCGTTGGGTATGTTTGAATTTAGTAATTCGTCTCCTCTTATCGATTCCGATTCTCTTTCGTTCCCCAGTTTCGATTCCAATGGATGAAATAATGAATCAGACATTATCCGTGCCTTTTTTTGCAAACCATTATTGGAGCTAATACAAAAAAACTGGACTCTTTAAGAGCTGTTTGTGTGCAAAATAGAACTGCATGATTCTGAATAAATTGAGTTCCCCCCCCCCTGAATATACGAACCAAGTGATCACAACATTGATCGCACACGTCAAAGGTTGAGGAATGAAACAGACGAATCATTTGTAATTTAGGAATAGAATCACGTTGGCGTTTGAACCGTGATCGCGATCTTTAAAGCTGCAGTTCATAAGTTTTGCCTCTTTGTCGCCATCTCTGTTTGAAAACCTGCAATTGCAACTGTGTGCGGAAGTACTTCCTTGCGTGATTGTGCGCCGGTGCAGCTCCAGCGTTGGATATTCGAATGTTTTGAGGGTAGAATCAGTATGTGTGGCAGCAGTCACCGCACCTGTTACGGGGCTGACGAGACATGAGACGTGCAGCCAATGCAAAGCTGTATTGAGCAGAGAGGTCAGGAAACACAGGCAGGGTCAAAACAATTGCAAACAGGTATATGGCGGGCAAGACACAAGAATAGTCCTAGGGCTAGCGTAGGTCGATGAACGGCAAACAGAATCAGAAGGGACAAGACTAAAGGGAGAAATCCAGGAAACCAGGTGAAGATCAGGAACCGAGAAAACAGCTAAGGCTAAGACTAAGGCTAAGGCTAAGGCTAAGGCAAGGGCTCGGTTAGAGTAGCTATCAAATGATAGGCGCTAAACAATACTCGGAAGAGGGAAGGGATCAGAGTGAGTGTTAAATAGTGAGGGAGTGATATGAAACAGCTGGGTGCAATCAGTGTTGTGTACAATTAGTGAACCAGCTGTGTGCAATCAGTGCTGTGAATGATGGGATATGTAGTCCGGGAAGATATGCAACAGTGTGAGTGCGAGAGTCAATGAAAATGGGAAGGGTGACCTCTAATGGTTAGCCGACGGAAGTTCATGGACCGGATTCGTGACAGCACCAGTGTGGATATTTACTGTACTTCGTAATCACAGATTCTAGCCTACGTATTGGAATATGACCCAAATAAGAATTTTCCCTTTATATTGCCATCTGAACAAGTAAGTACAAGTCTGCCACGTTTGTTCTGACCAAAAGCTTTACAATAAATCGCGCTACCAATGGTAATTTAATCTAAATTAGCTCATATCACATCAAACCGTGCAAATGATTATTATTGTTATACTGTACTTTTATTCTCAAATTATTAATGTTAACAACATCAGCATTTCGTGACTATGAGTATAGTGTGTATTAGCATGTAAATTTCAATTTCTGTACAGTCTAATATCTAATTGTCATACCATTCGAATTTTTATTTCATATTAAGAAATTCTTTAACCCAAAAAGCAAATTATGCTCAAAAGCAAAGTGGTTGTCTTTAAAATACAAATCTTTTGTAATCCCAGGCTATCTGTAATCAGAAGCACATTTAAAATGGGAATATAATTTAATTTCATTCACATCCTTTCATTAATCCTTTCTGGATTACAATCCGCCCTCAAAATGGTCATTTAACCCTCTGAAGTCGACTAACGCAGATACGGGTTTTGTGGCATCTTCTCCTGATAACACCGAAAAGAACTTAAATTACACTTTCAGTTTTGATCTTACAGATAAGAGCAATACATCAGTCAAATCTGTAAAGGGTCTACTTTTATTTGTATACACACATAATAACAACAGAACTTTGTGCATTTATAAAATAAAGAAAACAAACAAGGTGTGCAGTCTGCCGCCTTGGTCTGCGTGATCTTTATTTAGAAACGCGTTATTAAAATGAACTGTAACTCAGCAAATACTCAACAAAGAGACATGAGAGATATATCTATAGAAAGCTTGACATGTCTACTTTTAAACTAAGCAAGTCTTATCGAAAGAAAATATTCTGTGATAAAGTAATCCCCCCACCCCCAACCCACCCCCCGCCTCCCCCCCCCCCTCCACCCCCCCCTCCCACCCCCCCCCCCCCATATGAAACCAATGCGATGTCCAGTCTTTCACATCTACCTTCATTATCTCTAATGCGACCACATCCACGTGAAGCGCGCGGCGTGTAAACGCCCACATCACAGTAAACAAAGCAGCAAGACCTCAAGTTTTACTGTTCGCGTCGCGCTGAGAGGAATAAGACAGAATTCACCTCAAGAAGCTTTGGATTACCTCACGAAAAAACAATGCAGTGGCTTGATCCAGCAGTGATCATAAACATGAGTAAGTCTTTTTTATTAACCTACTTGTATTAGTTTTCACATAACTTGTACACATTTTACTAGTCAGACTTTCTCCAAACTATAATTCCTGACTAAATGTATATTATGAAGTTTCATTCACAGCATCTAAATGTCAGGATGCCAGGATGTTTTTTTATGTTCTATAACAGACAGAAATACGATATAAAAGTAATATGAGTTATAATGTTACTAGCCTAATGTCAGTAAGAATGATTAGTCAAAACTTTACTGTGATAGGATATTCTCTGTTCACGAATATAGCTATATATGTTTATAACTATAGTTTTTGGATTGTATAGGCCTACATGCAAAGCATGCTTGTGTTTATGAATGTAACTAAGCTTCTGTTCATGAATATCTGCTCTGGTGTAAATATTTTGAATGTGTTATACCCGTGTCTTATGGAGTAATGACACAGAAATGTTTGAAACCGTTTCAATTTTCGTTTAGGACTGTGGCTGCATCACCGGCATCTTGCACAAGAAAGGCAAACGCATGTCGTTCAGTTTTGAGTTCGCTGGAAAATCACACTGAGTAAGTGCACAGTATAGTAATTATTCCTAGAATATGTGGTAATATTATTTGTGGTTGATAGTGTTAAAATGTAAGAATTGGCATTGTTTTCTCATGAAGTATGCATACTATACTAAGGTACTGTGGGGAATACACCACTCTTGCATTCACCTGCATCTCTCATAGGAAGGGGGCACTCGTTCAGTTTTCAACTCCATTCAGAATTTTAGAGTAAGTGTGCATTCACTAATTTACAGATGTTACTTTCATTTGATTTAGTTACTTTGTGGTAAAATATGTTTGCTATGTGGTAATTGTGTTCTTTGTTGTGATAAATTAGAACTAGTATCAGTGAACATCATAATAATGTTAATTATGTAGTTTGTGTAAACAGCATGCTTGCTTTTTTATTTCAGATGTGAGAATAACAGTGCAAAAGAACCTGTTGCAAAGAGAAAGCAAATAAGCAGCCCACTTGGTCATGGAAACCAGAGACTGACGTGNAAGCAAAGCAGCCCACTTGGTCATTGAAATGGGGATTCCTGCCTGCACAAGAACCTGGACCAAAGCTAAGACCATGTGATGCACACACTCCCATGAGTTATTTTATGTGATAGTTATATGTATTCTAAATAAACTACAAACAAAAAATATATAAATTTAATTTTTCCTCACATTCTTTCTTGTAGCAATTCCCTCTCAGTCACACACCTTACTGAAAGGCTCATTATGCAGGCCTTTGTCTTCTCAGTTGTGAATCACAGTATTATTCATGATCATTCACGCCTCTTCGCATATACCTTTTTTACACAAAAAGTGTCTTAGAAAATTTAAAACAATATATTGTTTTCTGTGAGTGAGTAAACAAGATGATTTTCACATAATTCTGAAGCAAAAACTCTAGACTTCAAGATCAGTTCTCAAAAGTCTTGTGATCAAATGTTCTGTATGTGTTTTATGGCCTTATTTCAGTGACTTTAAAATTGTAGTTTTTCACTAAGCATGCATAAACATTGCTTTCTCAAAAACACAATCATGTACATACATGCTGCTCACATATTATTGTAGCCCAGTTTGTGCTGATTACGGTGTTATTAAACTTTAGACATTTAAATGTTTGTAAGCAACTGAAAAAAGCACAAATGTCAGGACATGTCAAAACTTCCAGGCCCAAAACACCTCGGAACCCAGAGGGTTACTGTCCGCTGTTATTCAATTTAGGGGGACAAAAATCATAGTGTGGGGGTCGCAGTTAACCCGCACCTCCGACATCTGCTAATTCTGGGTACGAATTGGCCTGCTTTTAAGGAATTATTGGGATGCTTGTGAGCGAATGTCTCTTGGGAAAAGATAAAAACAGGGAAGGGGGGCACTCGTGCAGGTAGGAGAGGCTGAACTGGGGCCACTGAGATCTGTACCAGGGGAACGGAGTGAAATCGAGAGGCTGATCCTCTCAGGACGCAAGGATTTTCCTCTGGAGCAGTCTCAAGATGAGTCATTGAAAAATGCTTTTGAACAGGTCCGTTATATCGACAGTCAACCTCTCCAACCTGCTCGTCCGCTTTCCTATCCATATTTTGCGATTATAAAAGACCGGTTGTATCGAGTGACCCAAGACGCTCAGACAAAGGAAGATACAACACAGCTGTTAGTACCAAAAAGCCGTCGGGAAATGCTTTTCCAGGCGGCTCATTGTAATCCCATGGCTGGACATTTAGGTCAAACAACAACACTAAATCGTCTCATGGCCCGTTTTTTTTGGCCGGGCATTCACAAGAACGTGCGCAGGTGGTGCGCGTCTTGTCGTGAATGTCAGCTGGTAAATCCACCGGCCTCCCCAAAAGCGCCATTGCGCCCTCTACCGTTAATGCAGGTCCCCTTCGAAAGAATTGGGATGGACCTCATCGGGCCATTAGAGCAATCCGCAAGAGGGCATAGTTTTGCATTAGTGCTGGTAGACTATGCAACACGATATCCTGAGGCAGTGGCGCTCCGCAGCATCTCCACCAAGAGTGTTGCGGATGCACTGTTTCAATTATTTTCCCGAGTGGGGATCCCGAAAGAGATCCTCACTCACTAAGGCATGGCGTTTATGTCACGTACATTACGCGAACTGTACGAATTATTGGGCATTAAATCAGTCCACACCAGTGTCTATCACCCACAAACAGACGGGCTGGTGGAACGATTTAATCGCACGTTGAAAACCATGATTCGGAAGTTCATTCACGAGGACGCCACAAATTGGGATAAATGGCTGGATCCCCTTTTGTTCTCTGTGCGGGAGGTCCCGCAAGCCTCCACGGGGTTTTCCCCCTTCGAGCTTCTTTATGGACGTCAGCCCCGGGGGGTTTTAGACGTCCTGAAAGAAACTTGGGAGGATGGACCTTCTCAAAGTAAGAATGAAATTCAATATGTAATGGACCTGAGAACAAAACTCCACACTTTGGGGCAGCTATCTATGCAGAATTTGTTACAGGCCCAGGACAAACAAAGCCGGCTGTACAACAGGGGAACCCGCTTATGAAAATTTGCACCGGGAGAGAAAGTACTTGTATTACTCCCAACTTCGAGTTCTAAATTACTTGCAAAGTGGCAAGGACCGTTTGAGGTCACACGGCAAGTTGGAGATCTCGATTATGAGGTGGTTCGCACAGATAGGAGTGGGGCACGTCAAATTTACCACCTCAACCTCCTGAAAAAATGGAGCGAGGCAGAGTCAGTGATGCTGGCGACGGTAGTGAGTGGAGAAGATGATCTCGGGCCAGAAGTGAGCACTAAATCTCTCGCTCTGGCCCCAGGAGGGGATCATCTCTTGCCCTCGCAGTTTGCCGATGTGTTCTCGCCCCTACCTGGTCGAACGAATCTCATTCAGCACCATATTGAGACCGAGCCAGGTGTAGTAGTACGCAGTCGGCCGTATCGTTTGCCTGAACGCAAGGAAAAAGTGGTTCAGACTGAGTTAGAGGCAATGCTCGAAATGGGGGTAATAGAAGAATCCAACAGTGATTGGGCGAGCCCGATAGTTTTGAATTCTAAAACGGACGGCTCTGTTCGGTTCTGTGTGGATTACTGCAATGTAAATGCTGTGTCGAAATTCGACGCGTATCCAATGCCGCGGATTGACGAATTGCTGGACCGGCTGGGCACAGCTCATTTTTATTCGACACTGGATTTAACAAAAGGATATTGGCAGATCCCCTTACCGCCGGTATCTATGGAAAAAACAGCCTTCACAACGCCGTTTGGATTACACCAATTCATTACGCTTCCGTTCGGGTTGTTCGGGGCACCGGCCACTATTCTCCGGCCCCATGCTGCATATGCCGCTGCCTATTTAGATGACATCGTCATCTATAGCAATGACTGGCAGCGTCATATGGAGCATGTGAGGGCTGTTCTGAGAGCGCTGAGAGTGGCCAGACTCACGGCCAACCTGAAGAAGTGTGCGGTTGGGCGTGTGGAGGTTAGGTATCTGGGCTTCCACTTGGGTCACGGGCAGGTGCGTCCCCAAATTAATAAGACAGCAGCGGTTGCAACTTGCTCGAGACCTAAGACCAAAAAGGAGGTGAGAAAGTTCCTAGGGCTGGCGGGATATTATAGAAGGTTTGTGCCTAATTATTCGGACCTCAACAGCCCTCTGACGGATCTCACTAAAAAGGAAGCATCAGATCCGGTCCAGTGGACGGAGCTGTACCAACAGGCCCTTACCCAAGGAAAGGCTGCTCTGTGTGGCGGGCCGCTCTTACATTCTCCTGACTTTGATCTCCCTTTCTTGTTGCAGACAGACGCATCGGACAGGGGGCTGGGTGCAGTCCTGTCCCAGGAGATAGAGGGAGAGGAACGGCCGGTGCTGTACATTAGTCGCAAGCTCTCGAAGGGAGAGACTAAGTATAGCACCATAGAGAAGGAGTGTTTGGCCATCAGGTGGGCTGTCCTCACCCTCCGATATTATCTCTTGGGACAGGAATTCACTCTCTGTTCGTACCACGCCCCTCTGCAGTGGCTCCACCACATGTACCTAGCCTTACAGCCTTTTAAGTTCCAGTGGGGGGGGGGGGGGAGCAGGGCTGGATGCTCCCCGGCCTGAGTGGGCAGTGGAGTATGTGGCGAGGGGGCGTGGTTCGCGAGGTCTGCCAGCGAAGAGAGAGAGTTGGGAGACGAGCGGTGAGTAAGTGGGTCAAATGCAAATGACGAACACCTGTGTCTGGTTCCAGTAATTGGCATGGAGAGAGCCCATAAAGAGGCCCGGGAATGAGCTGTGAGGCAGAGAGAGACCGACTGCTGACTGGGGAGAGACTTTGCCTGCTCTGGAGAGCCCTGCGATTGTGATTGTGCATGTGCAATTGTGCTATATTGAGCGCTGGTAGCGCAACGTTCTATTTACTTTGTTTGAAGCTGAATAAAAACCCCAACAGCAGTCAAGCCGACCCCGTCCTCTTCTTTCTCAAGTCATTGACATTGTTACATATAAACCTTGACAAAAAGTAGTCTTTGAGAATGTCTTAATATACATTCAAGTCCACAATTTAAAGGTCTCCTGAAATGCTTAGAAACACGCAGCGTTACTCTATGTGTTGACGGCATTTTAACTGAAACAGGACGACAGGGCGGAACATATCAAGCAGCCCCTGTGTAGAATTCAAATAGCTCCGATACATTTTGTGGTCTGTGCCGACTCGCCCATGTCATCTGCTCCGTGCTATCATGTCTCTGGACCGGAGCAGAGTGTGTGTGCGGTGCGGTGGTTAGCGTGACACAGCGCGAAACCAGACTTCTTTTTTCCTCAATGGAAAGCATATTTACACAGTTCGAATCGTTCCCTGTCCCTATATAGTGCACTACGTGCCATTCACACTGTACAGAAAATACTGATTCTGTGGACAAGTGACCGATTTCAGCCGTGGCTTCAGCGTCTATTTTATAGTGAAGTGGGAGGGCGCTTCGGATTCTAGAGAGCATTTGATTGGACAGAAAGTTTGATGAGAAGCTGAAGTACGATGTGACACCAAAAAAATCGTTGAGCCGTTTTGGCGGAAGTGACGAACTGCAAGCTTTGAATGCTTATATCTTCTAAATGCGAATTTTGTCACTGTTTTGGAGCACACTGCCTTATAGATAACCTTAAGACTAACATATTGATACTAAAACCCAAAAAACTTTAATTTTGATTTCATTGGGATATAATATAAGTAAGCAAGTATGTCTAAAAAAACATTCAAATTTCAATCAAGTGATTTGTATAGCGTTTTTCACGATACAAATCGTTGCAAAGCAATTTGACCGCAAATTAGGTTTCTACAATATTTTGTGGTAGCTTATAAGTGGTGACTGTAAGTTAATGTACATATTGCAGAAATGTACGGAAAAATCAATTTTAGATGTAATAAAACAGACGATGAACAGTATTTACAGCAATTATTATATGATGCAATCAGAGGTGTCAAGTAACGAAGTACAAATACTTCGTTACCTTACTTAAGTAGAAATTTTGGGTATCTATACTCTACTGGAGTAATTCTTTTTCAGCCAACTTTTTACTTCTACTCCTTACATTTAACGCAATTATCTGTACTTTCTACTCCTTACATTTTAAAAAATACCCTCGTTACTCCTATTTCATTCCGGCTTGTCATCGTAAAAAAAAAAAAAAAAACCTATCCAGACAAATCGCGCCATCCGGATAGAGTGAATTTGATTGTGGCTGGATGAGAAGTATAAACATATACCATTCCAACCCTATTGGTTTGTACGCGATCCATCGCACCTGCACATAACACAAATCACGTCACACTCCAGCAAGGACATAGTGTTGGGGTCGTTACTCAAAAAAATATTATTTCTTAAAAGTTATTATTTCGCCACTACTGGCTCATTTATCAAACGGGTACTTTCTCTTTGTCCTCCGCAAATTAAACTACAATCGGTAGTTCGGCAGAGAGACGTTTGAATAAATTAGCGTTTACGATTGACAACGTGATGTGTGACATTGTTGCCATTAGCTATAGAAAGTATCACGATTATGAGTTATTTTTTATTAAAATTTTTTGATTAATCACTTGGATTAATCATTAATTTTGACAGCACTAATGTTTATTGTATATAGACAACCATACAAAGGTAATTGTTACTAAGCCTGCCCTGGGCACACCAGTTTTCTTGTCCGTTGCCCTCACAAATTCCTGCAGCTAAGCTTGGATGTACATTTACATTCAAATAAAGGTTATTGATGACATGCCTCTGAAGTTTAACTTTTTGCACCATTACAATACTTATAAGCAACTAGTCATCATATCTTCCGCTCCATGAAACACATTTTAATGCTCAGTAGTAAACATATATGGTTCTTTAATGTATTTGCATTGTAATAAAATGCATTCATTTTCAATGGGCACATATGCGGCTGAAACAGGTAGCCTAGTGCATCCCACATTTTTCAACATTAACATTTTAATATAACATTATAGTTATTATGGCCTTTAGAAAAATGTTTTTTTTGAGGAGGTGGGGTAGTGCACAATAGGCACCTGTGGCGCGGCCTAAGCTTTTGTCCTTAATGGTATTTTTTTCCTTACATTACTTTTACTTTTATACTTTAAGTAGTTTTGGAACCAGTACTTTTACACTTTTACTTGAGTAAAAAGATTGAGGTTGACTTCAACTTCTACAGAAGTCTTTTTAAACCATAGTATCTATACTTCTACCTGAGTAATGAATGTGAATACTTTTGACACCAGTGGATGCAATCAAACCTATAGAACAATTTGGAAGTTCTGTATGTTGTTTCATGGTTGGAATCATCTGAGGTCCTCTGAGGGGTTGCATCATATCTTACAGGTGTTCTGGATCCAGACTGAAGCTTGTGTAAATCCTAGTTATGTCAATCCCGTGGCAGAAACAGAGGAGCAAATAGAGACATAATTAGCGTAGGTGCTGTTCCAACCAAGCAAAATTTATTTGTTCAACCCAAACGAAAGAATAATAATGTGCATTTGATCAGATATAACTGCAGTACAAGCTTATGAGATGCATTATTTGAATGCTTAGCCAAAGAGATGTGCCTTTAATCTAAATTTAAACAGAGAGAGTGTGTCAGAACCCCGAACGTTATCAGGAAGGCTCTTACAGAGGGTGGGAGTCAGGACATGGCTATTCGAGGTTGGGAGCAAATGCGACAAAGCTCTACTACTTTAGTGGACTGCTACTAGGTAGGTACATACCAACAAGTCCAAGGTTGGCGACCTTAGGGAGCATGATGATTATAGCGTTTGGTAGACGATAGTTAGGTACACAGGGCTAACCCATTAAGGGCCTATAGAAGTCATATATGTTGTAAATATAGGAAAATTAATAGTAGGGGATGCGCCGATAGGAAAATTTGGCCGATATACGATCGCCGATTATCTTATTTTTGAAAAGCCGATAACCACCCGATAGTTGGCCGATAAATCTATATCAAATTGTGATACTTTCTATGTTATATTTAATTCATCAATTTAAAAAGCCACATCCACACATTCAACATAAGCGCATAGTTGAACGGTTACGTTTAAAAATATTTTACTCTCCATTACCAAATTAGGAATAAAGTCGTCAACTAAATAAAATAAGGCAATAATAATGCAAAAAGTCATTGGACATCATTACACGTGTATAGAATCAAAATGAATGTGCCATAGATCAATCAAACGGAATAGCCTCTGCACGTACAATAATTAAATGATTTTAATTACTGAACCATATTGTTGATGAAAATAATAAAAGAAAAATACAAGTGGTTGTTGTTATAATGTATCAATGATTTTGAAAAAGTAACAAATGAATACCACCGTTTTAAATAGCAGCCGTTTGAGCTGAAGCTGAAGAGCTGAATGAACAAGGTAAACTGAAGCGTTTTGCTGGCAGCTTATTTAACTCAAGGAAATACATCCTGAGATTAATATTAATACAACGTAAACATGATATTACAACTTATATATGTACAAAATGATGCGGTTATTGCGTGCTATAGTCAGAATGTTTGATCCTGTTGTGGATGCGCTCTTCCTATATCAACACGCTGAAACACAGCAACTAAACCCAAATAATTCACAACATTTTATTATAATAATTTTCTCATTAGAATGTTACATACAAAAAACATAACACATTCCCAGGATCATTAGTTTATTAATGTGGCATGCTGTGGTTTGAGCTTGCGTGCGTGAGATAAAGGACGATCACCGGGTAAACTGAAGCGAACTTTAACTTTAACCAAAGCATTTATATTGAGATAAGAATCAGAGTATACGCATCAAATAAAAAAAGACACAATAATCACGTGTGACAACGTACAATTGCAAAAAAGGCTGCAAACGAACAGCGCGCATCTGGAGTGTCTCTGAAGGAAATAATGCATTTAAGATTTTTAAGATATTGGCCAAATTTTCTTATCGGGCCGATACGATTACAGAAAAAATTAGCATTTATCGGCCGGTACCGATATTGTGGCCGATATATCGTGCATCCCTAATTAATATAATAAAGAATCATCCTCTGTAAAGAAGTGAGCCGTGAACATGTGAGAATTTATCATTATCTTTCTAAACGTGCGCTCTTTTGGGCTAAAGGATTAATGGAGCTGTTTAAAGTAGCCATGTGATCACAAATTAAACGGCGATTCGGCGCAGCGCAGACATGATTTAATACGTGTCCTTTTTCTGTGAAAAAAATAAATAAATTCCAGTTTATGCTGTTTGATTATGGCTTTGAATGTTGTAGTTGGAAGCTGGAAGTTGTTAGCCCCGGCTGGCCCGTGTCCGCAGTTTAAATGCGGCTAATAATTTCTGACTGGCACGACATAACTGAACAAATGTAAACGGGTTATGGTGGGGCCCCTGGGCTGCAGCCCATTCAAGCCCAATGGTAAGTCGGGCCATGCATATAATGCAGAAAACAGAAACACTCAAGCAAGCAAAACACGCGAAACGCGTGCACGTATTTGTACTGGTGCAGAACAGTACAGCCCAGCGCATTTCACACAAGCTGCTAGATTAACTTTCGCCAGAAAGTCATGTATGCCTAAACTTTAAAATAAATGATGTTTATAGTGAATGACCCTATAAATGGTCTTATTTTTACGAATTAGTTTTAATCCAAATGATGCGTGTGAGTGAACAGCAAAGATCACACAACAGAAGTGCCTGCTCTCTCTCTCTCTCGCTCTCTTTACCGTTAAGTAACTTGTGCATTTTTTTACTTACTTGTTTTTGACATATCCGACAGAAACAAACTTTCCAGTGATGTCTGTGAGGAAGATATATTCACTCGACAAGCTCGAGCATCTGCGCCGCCACGCGCTCAATCCACTCAGATATTGCTTATCAGCTTGCGCACATCAGCTATACAAGTATTAATACTGAATGTTTTATATTCATTGCATACATATACTTCGTAGTAGACATCCGGATCACTTTCTGCTGTCGGTGTTCTTGTTGGTGTCTTTGTGTTGAATAGGCGCTATCACATGCTGGTTGGTATCGGGGCACTTTTAACGAGTTGGAGTATGGTAAGGAGACCAGTATCGGCAGCCCTAATTGTAGTATATTAAGTACAAAATTAGTGCATGAAAGTAGAGCACTTTAAATACATTATGGAAATGTACTAAGTGTACTGAAATAAAATTTGTGTTAGTGGACTTTTAATTTCCACCTATGATGTCTGTTATAATGAATTTGTTAAGAGTCTTGAATGCCTGTAAAGCCTATTAAATAAAAAAAAATCAATTATACTGTAATATTGAATGGCTTTAATTAATAGCTAAAATTAAAGGAATAAAATCATTTAATAGAGATATCAGTGGCAGTATTACTGTCAGTAATACTGGACTTCAATAAAAATAGGTATAGTTAAAAGATGCCATTAAATACATTTTAAATATGCCATTTTGTTTTTACATTAATTTGGCAATCCAGTGTGAAATTCTGACAATATAAATATGTTATATTTAACAACCTTGGAAATATTGTACAAACAGTAGCGGATGCCGTGTAAAGTCAGTGTCAGCTGAAGGACAAAAAAAAAAAAAAAAAAAAAATCCCTGCTTCCACTTAGCCCCTCCTGGGCGCATTGATGCACGGGCTTACAGGGGTTGTAGCCCAGGGGCCTGCCCCAGGGAGTGGCCTACTGACTGCACACACACACACACAAAACATAAATAAATATTCTATAAAAAATATATATTTTAAGGTTTGCTGATAATTGTAATTAATTTAGATTTACATGAAATCGACATTTCTTTAATTACAGAGATGTGTAATTTGCTGCCCTTGGCGTTGATTAGTTAATGGACACATCCTTTCGTTAACCAGCGCACTGTGACTGACTATATGCTATATAGTATAAACAATGGCGGACTTCAAGAAGCATGAGAGTGGGGCACAAAAGAGAAAAATTAAACTGATAGAACAATGCAATCAGCATCTTTTTAAAGAAAATACCCAATCTGGGTTGTTGGAATAAAATAGACTATAATGTCCGAGCATACTGGGCCAAAAAAGGACCACAATCTTGTCAAAATAAAAATGTGGACGTGTCAGCTTCAGAACATGTGTATAAACATCAGAAACATACATTTTTCACAAAGTTATTTCAGACGTGAACATGGTATTCACCTTCAAAGGAAAAATGTTTTGCTTTGCATGTACAATTTTTGGAGATACAGCCAACACATTCACAAGTGGTTTTAGTGACTGAAAGCATGCAAAAGAACGCATGAGGGCATGAGGGAGCATGAGAGCTCCAAGACCCACCAAAAAGCCATGCTAACTTATTTGCTGGAAAGTGCAGATAAAGGACAGGTGGACTCTGAACTGAAGAAACAATTTGAAACTGAATGTGAGTACTGGTCTGAAATGTTAAGAAGGGTGGTAGCTAGGGCTGCACGATTAATCACATGTGATTGTCATGTGCATCTAGTCAGTAAAGCCAGTTCTGTGATTAGTAGTAAATCTCCATCACCTGCTTTCAGATGGAGCGGAATTTAATACACAGAGTTGTAGATCACTAACAAGCTACGGAATATCGCGTTCATAATTGCAGATGAATCGCCTTCGATTATGAACGCGATATTGCATAGCTTGTCAGTGATCTACTTTACTGACAAGATGTGCATGACAATCTCATGCGATTTGTCGTGCAGCCCTAGTGGTAGCAGTTGTTAAATTCCTGGCAGAGTGTGGCCTTCCTTTTAGGGGTCATAGTGCCATTTTTGGTAATCCCAGCGACGGGAAATTATTTGGGAATCTTAGAATTAATAAGCCAGTTTGATCCATTCTTAAAAGCGCACATCGAAAAATATGGGAATGCAGGGAAAGGACAGCCTTCTTACCTTTCTCATAGAATCTGTGAAGAATTCATTCAGCTGATGGGACTGAAGATTCTTTGTCATATTCTGAATAAAATTGAGATGGCAAAATATTGTTCAATCAGTGTTGATTCTACCCCTGATGTAGCACACACTGATCAGCTCACATTGATTTTGCGATACCTTTCACAAGAGGGTTGTATTAAGGAACGTTTCCTGAAGTTTTTGCTTATCACAAGTCATACGGGGGATTCTCTCTGCACATCAGTGCTAACTGATTTAAAGGAGATGGGAATAAACTTCGATAATTGCAAAGGGCAATGTTACGATAACGCCAGCAACCTGTCCGGCTGTTATAAGGGCTTGCAGTTGCGTATCAAAGAGATAAACCCTTTAGCTGAATACGTGCCATGCGCTGCCCATATACTTAATTTGGTTGGGGTAAACCGTGTAAACTGCTGCCTAGAAACAGAAGACCTTTTATCTTTTGTTAATTTTTGCTCGAGGTCTCCAGCACAATGGCAGACTATCACAGCCGGCTTGCAACCAAATGACAACAACAGGACAGAGACCTTGAAAACACTCACAGATACAAGGTGGTCAGCGCATGCCCAAGCCACTAATGCGCTCTGTTTAAATTACGCGAACATCCAGGAATCCTTGAGAAAGATAGCTGATGACACTAACCAACAGTTAACCACTCGTGATAAAGTCAGCCGGCTAACCAAAAAAATTGATAAACTGGAAATCGCTTTCCTCTGTAACATGTGGAATACAATTCTGCAGTGATTTAACAAGACAAGCACAACCCTCCAGACTGTTGAGCTTGATTTGTGCATTGCTGTAGATTTGATACGATCATTAAGGGATTTCATCACAGAGCTCCGAAATCAGTTTGACACTTCTGAAGTAAAAAAGTATCAAAATGTCTCAGATTACGTATGTAACCATGGTTCCCTGAGAAGGGAACTGCTCAATGCTGAGGGAGTGCATGCCAAGCACTAAGACGAGGACTAAGTTACCAACCTATCCAACATAAGAGTTGCCCCCTGGATGCCCTGACGGCCTGTCGTGACTTATCCCTTCGGTCAAAGGACTGAGCTGCATACCCCAAAGAACTCACCTGTTAACCCTTTCGCACGTGAGTTTAAAATATTCTAGCTGAGCCCCCAGCGTGAGTTTTTTTAGGCGACCGTTATTTTAAAATGTATCGCCTTATTGTTTCCATGGCGACGCGTCATGCTTGTCATGTGACACAACGCAGCCACAATAGATCTGTGTAACACATGGATCGCTTTTATTTCGTTTTTCCTGTTTTATTCAAAATATTCACAAACATGCTCACTATATTATGAAATATCTGATATTCCGATTCTGAAATATGTGCAATTAAATCTGGTTGGTAGTTTAAACATTTTTATATTGACCGTGTTAGTTGATCTATACCGGGTGATGGCGCCGCCATGTTAGTTCGCGCTGAATCCGAGCTGTGGGATTTACAACACGCAAATTCATCCTCTCCTCCCGAAACACGTTAAAGTAGGTCTCCGGTAAACTGGGAGAAGAGCAGAGTAAACTTTATAGTTACCTACACAATCTGTATATGATATCAATAAAAACATGTCGTCAGATTATATTTGTAAGGATCATTATTGCCGTTTCCATAGACATCAGCGTGCATTTTACAAACTGTAAATGTATGGTTTTGCTAGTACTTATGTGTATTTAAATGTCTGAACCCTAAAATAAGTATTATATGGTTGAAAAAACTGAATATTTGTGATAATATGACAAGCTCTCAGCGCGTCCGATCTGGCTCCGCGCGAAAGCGGATTTAAATTCAGCAGTTGATGACGTGACGCACTGAAAGTTCTAATCACACCGGTGTGATCGTACGCTTCAGGGACCAGCCAAGACTGATCACACCGGTGTGATCGTACGCGTCAAAGGGTTAAGGGCTGGGCTTGAGAAAGCCTGAACCCAGGGCAGAGCTCAAGGCTTGGAATCAGAAACAAAGAGATTCCTTTAAGGGGATACGGCCAAGCATCTAGGACCATAACTGGACCCTGGCCTGTCAACCAGGGGGCTACTGTCAGCTCTGGATGAGCTTGCTCAAAGGAACTGACTTGACAGATCCTTGGTAGCAACACCCTGCTTAAGAAGGTATCAGCAAGGATACATAAGTAGAGTGGGGCCCAAGGTAGGAACCGGGGCTTGAATGGGCCCTAGGAACGGGATTCAGCTGCAAAGAGAATCACACGTTCTGTCCAGGAGCAACAGGCTCCTACCATAGAGGCAACTGACCAAGGAGGCAACAGAGACGTGCCTGATAGCTTGGTATAGCTGCACATGGAATTCTCGGGAGCGATGCTCTCAGCCCTCAGACTGAGGCAAGCTCTCACAGCTCATACTGGGAGCAGCAGGCTCATAGCTAATCCTCACAATGAGGGGAGCCTAAGGGGGAGGGCAGAGAAAGGCCTGACCCCTTGACGTGGCTGCACGGCAGAGCCCACAGAGCGGAGAATTTGACTCTTGGGATGAGAGGGAAACTCAGACGTTCAACAGTTTACACTGCTGATTGACAGACTGGAAGCAGAGCTGGACTGCAGATTCAGTTCATATGACAATGTAAACCAGCACTTTTTAAATAACATCCTCTCCTTGACTCCAGAAGAGCTGCGTTCATCTGCAACAAAATTGCAAAATAAATACTGCAGAGATTTGGAAATGGAGTTAGTAGATGAACTTCTAAATTTAAAAGTACTCATCCAAAATGAAACCAACACCATGGCAAGAGCGTTCATTAAGATAATAAAACAATGGAAATTAGTCTTGGAATTTCCAAACATACAGCCTACTGTAAAGCTTTAGCCCAGGGGCCTCTGGTTACCTAAAGGCACCCTTGCTGCCACTATTTGAGTTTTTCTGACTGTTTTTCTAACTGTCACTTTCTACCCAGCCATTTAAACCGTAAGGGGAAGCATACAAAGGGTCATTCCATAAAAAATATAATATAATTTTTTTTCATTGCTTCCTTTACCATGCATGTTCCAAATGGCCACATTATGAGATAAATAATGAATTGGCCAAGGTGTGGAAAAACTAAATCAATACTATTTAGAGTATGCTACTGTTGTAACTGTTTGTTGGCAGCTGCTTGCACTTCCACACCGAGTTCCACAATGTTTATCATGTGAACAGAAGAGCTCCTCTATACATGGAAGGCTGCAGATCAGTAGAAATACGTGTGTAAATGGCCTTATTAAACACTGCAAACACAATTTAGTATAGTCACCCTGTGATTCCCCCCTAAATGTTATTCATGTTTTCTATTCTGAAATTCCAAACATTCCTGGCATGTGAATGTTATTAGTGTCTGGAATGTGCTGCACTGCACTGGAAATAATCACAAGGAAAATGTCTGTCTTCCCAAAACCCTTGTGAGACTGTTTACATTCTCAGCAGGTTAAGACAGAGTATTTTGAATAGAAAAAAAATTTGTCAGCCTACATTTTCAACATACCACAGTGGACATGATCTATGATCAACTATCATCAGATTCATTGTTTTGATGCAGAATCCATGGCAACATATTAACTGTGTGCGGGCTGACTTCTTTCAGTCAGTGTGACACTGCATTTTTTGATTCTGAAACTTTGGTTGCTGTGTGTGTGTGTAGATTTGTGGGTTTCTAACCATGTCATTGGCAAATCTTTTCTTATTAAATCAACTGGAAAAATGGTTCCACAGTCTTAATATTGCTTAAATAAATGCATAAATAAAACCTCAGCATAGATCACACTTGCTGATGAGAACAGCATGCTTGAATCTAGCATGTAACATTTGTGTGCCCACACTAAGGCTGCTTATCCTTCAGATCCAGGCCCTTTATACAGAAAAACAAAATAAAAAGTATTAAGTTGATTAATTGGTTTTTCAAATTGTAAATTTTTTCCCACAAACTTTTACACAATGTATAGTCCTTTGTGAGTAAAGCCTTAAAGTCACTTTGTAAATGCTGACATTAAAAGGTTTAGGTTTAACTTCTCTCAAATATTTTTTTTTTCGTTATTTGCTCACTCGGTTTCAAAGCTGCATGTCACCTTTATTTATAGCAATTTATACAATACAGATTGTGTCAAAGAAGCTTTATGGTGTTAAAAAGAAAAATAAAGTTTCAATAATGCAAATAAAAATAAAATTCTGCAGTAATGCAGATCTAAAAAGAGGATGATAGTAAACTTTTATTTTTTCAGCTAAAGTTCGTTCATCGATGATTCAGTGATGTCATCGTCCAGCTCAGCTCAGTTTCTCTTTTAATGGTGTCTGTGTAGTAAAGTAAATTATATTCTTAATTTTATTCATTAATTCTGTTACTGTCACGAATTCGGTCCATGGACTTCCGTTTATTCACCACCAGAGGTCACCCTTTCCATTACACTGACTCTCGCACAACACAAACTGTTGCATAGTACCCCGGACTACATATCCCATCATTCATTGCACGGTTTGCACACTGCACTGATTGCACTCATTGCACACAGCTGTTTCTTATCACCTCACTCACTATATAACACCCACTCAAACTGCCATTCTCTGCTGAGTATTGTTTAGCCCGTACCCCATTCCGAGTCTCTGTGTTTTCCTTGTTTTGCCTTGCCTGTTTTCGCGGTTTCTGATCTTTGCCTGTTTTCCTGGATTTTTCCCTCTCGTCTCGCCCCTGTGATTCTGTCTGCCGATCGGTGACCTACGCTAGCCCTGGGACTATTCTTGTGTTTTGCCCACCATATACCTGTTTGCCATTGTTTGACCCTGCCTGTTTACCACGTCTCTTTAATAAAAGCTTGCAGATGGATCCGCACGTCTCACGTCTCGTCAGCCCCGTCACAGTTACGACCTCTTTGGCCTAGGGGTTAGAAGGAAGTCCTAGATAAGGCATCCGCTATTACATTTTCAGAGCCTTTTTGATGTCAAATGTCTAGGTTGTACTTCTGAATTATTCATGCCCAGCACATCAATCGCTGGTTAGTGTTGTACATTCTGGACAAAAATATAAGCGGGTTGTGATCAGTGTACACAACTACAGGAGTGCTGCTACCACCCACATAAACCTTAAAGTGTTGTAAAGCTAGCAATAAAGCTAAAGACTCCTTCTCAATGGTACTGTAGTGAAGCTGGTTCTTTGAAAATTTCTTAGAGTAGTAGGATACAGGATGATCCACCCCTTCAGCATCCTCCTGTATCAGCATCGCCCCTGCTCCAGTAGCACTTGCATCCACCTGCAACTTAAAAGGTAGATCGAAATTGGGGGCAAAGAGGATGGTGGCATTGCAAAGAATGTCTTTAGCAGCTACAAATGCACGCTGCTCACATTCTGGAATCCACACAAATCTCCTCAGTCAAGGGATATACAATACAGGCAAAATTTCTGCAGAACCCTCTATAATACCCAGTCATTCCCAAGAATCGACGTAACTGGCGTTTATTTACAGGAGTAGGAAACTCTACCATAGCAGCAATTTTGGCTTCAATAGATCATACATAACATGTATGACCAACCTTTTTCCCAAGATAAGTCACAACCGCTTTTGCAAATTCACATTTTGTCAAGTTCAGAGTGAGTGATGCTTTAGCCAAGCGTTGAAAAACATTCTCAAGAGTTTTGAAATGGTCTTGCCATTCATTAGAACAGACGACAATGTCATCCAAAGATGCAGCACAATTGGGAACATTAGCCAGTAACATTTGTGTGCAATCCGTGTATCATTCGATCATTCGATTTTTGATTTAATATTGAAAGTAGCAAAATGAGAAAACGGCTCCTTTTTCGTATTTTCGTATTTTTCCAAACCGAGAAGAACGAGAATTCAGCTTAAATTTTCGTTTTTCGTTCTTGGGTGAAAAAATGAATAAACAGCTTGAATATTTGATTTCTACACGTGGGCGGGAATTAATTGACCCTTTCTGCTGATTGGTCAGCCAAAGATCAAACCGTGCCTTCTTCAGTTCTTCCGCAGTATCACACAGCAGAATAATAGTCCTCCACTGCTACAGTTGTACGGATTAATAACCCATTTATCGCAACTACATTTAATCTTTTTTCATCAAAAAAACAGGCTAATGAATAGCTCGACACAACACATACAGGGGCAGAGTCTAGACAGGGCTTTCTTATGTGTAGATATAAATTCTATTCTTTGCAGCAGCTGGCATGGCACGGTATGGATATGAAGCTGTCTTAGCCTAACCTGGCGCAACACGTAAGTCTGTGTAAGTAATTTATTTATTTATTTCAAAATAAATATTGTAAACACTAAGAAAAAAAGGAAAGAATAATATAACTGGCTTGGGGGTATATATAGGCCTTTGTTCACCGCCAAGAACTGTAATTCGACTCGGACAACAGGGAAAAAACAAGAATTACTAGCTTCTGTTAGGTTATATAATGTATCGTCTTGTGTTTATTAAAATTAGTATAATTGATATCTCAAAAGGATAGCACTGCAATGCCAAGATTTTAATAAAACTGGCAATTTAGAAAAAAAGAACAAACATTAAGGTGAGTAGTCACTCTAGTTCACATAGTTCCAATAAATTGCGATGGGTTAAATAAACTACATTCAAGCGCCCAGATACAGTCAAGCGGCCAGGACAGTTTGAAGGTGCACAGGAAGTACGCAGCAGTCATATTAAAAGCGTTAAATTAATATTGAAGTATGATGTGTTCACTTGGATTTCCCCCATCGAGGGGGAATAACTTAATACTCTGTCATTTATAGTCGTATGTTAAAATGTATATTTTTAATTGTGTAACATTCCATTCTAAATAACTACAAAATGTCATGCCTTTTGAAAAATAAAGAGAACAACAGAATGCGCTGCTTTAGCGTGTCTCGGTCTCCTTGAGCATCTTTCTGGCGCATGCCACAAACATCAACCACAGCGAATACTCATCTTTTAAAAGGCTTCAATTAGATTATTTTACATTAAATGCATCACATAAGTCACTTTGGAATAAATCACAGTAAGCCTATGTATCATGATTAAAAAAAAAGCGACTTTACAGTCTGGAAATACTTTAGGCTATAGCAAATTATTTCTCGGACCCCCTATCACTTTAAGAACCACTGGTCTACACAGAAGAAATAACTGTCTAGACTCTGCCCCGGTACGAGTTGTGTCGAGCTATTCATTAGTCTGTTTGATGAGAAAAATATGAAATTGATAAATTGTGGGTTATTAATCCATACAACTGCAGCAGTGGAGGACTATTATTCTGCTGCGTGATACTGCAGAAAAACTGATGAAGGCACGGTTTGATCTTCAGCTGACCAATCAGCAGAAAAGGGCGTTTAATTCCCGCCCACATGTAAAAGTGGAATATTCAAGCTGTTTATTCATTTTCCCACCCATGAACGAAAAACGAAAATTTAAGCTTAATTCTCATTTTTCGTTTTTTGGAAAAAAAACGAAAAAGGATCAGTTTTCTAATTTTTCTACTTTCAATATTAAATCAAAAAACGAATGATTGAATGATACACGGATTGTGTGCCCACACCAAGGTTATTTTCGTAACCGAAACTAAACTAAGACTAAAACGATTGATGAAAAAACTATTTCGTAAACTGAAATAAAATAAAAACGTCAAAATAATTGAAAAACTAAACTAACAACAGTTATTGAAAAACTAACGGAAATAAAATAATATTTATCAAAAATAAATAATCGTTTTCGTAATCATTACGTTCTCACCCCTTGGCGGAAAAATATACAGCTGTGTGGAGGTTTAGGGAAATAGCCAGAGGTGTAAAGTATTGGAGTAAATGTAATTAATTACTGTACTCGAGTATCTTTTTTAGTTTTACTGAGTATCAAAGATATTAGCAACTTTTACTCTTTACTTCACTACATTTTTGAATGAGTATCTGTACTCTTTACTCCACTACATTTGAAATGAGTGTTGCAGTTACACATTACATCTTGCATGGACCTAGCTTTTCTGCAGCAGTTTATTTCTGCTACAAAAGTCGTGATACTGCCTGTTACAGGTCATTGAAAGTACTGCATCTTGTGCGTTTTGCCCTTACTCACCCAAACTTTTCAACAAGGCTACTTTATGTCAATGCGAGTTCTTTAGCAAGTATTTGAGAATCAGAGGTGTTTTATGAGATGAGGACATGACTGCAGCCGGCAATGAGGCCCAAACCAGCACATCCACTGAAAGAAGGCTTCTACTTTTTAATTTTACTTAACATTATTTTATCTATGTGTTATACTGAAGAGACCTTTTTGAAAAGATAGTATATATATATATACTTATAATATATAGATATCTATACATAGATTCCAGAGGTGTCAAGTAACGAAGTACAAATACTTCGTTATCTTACTTAAGTAGAAATTTTGGGTATCTATACTTTACTGGAGTAATTATTTTACTTCTACTCCTTACATTTTCACGCAATAATC
Source organism: Sinocyclocheilus anophthalmus (assembly GCA_018155175.1). Taxonomy (NCBI): domain Eukaryota; kingdom Metazoa; phylum Chordata; class Actinopteri; order Cypriniformes; family Cyprinidae; genus Sinocyclocheilus; species Sinocyclocheilus anophthalmus. Next base: position 50,553 of record JADLZN010009443.1, on the reverse strand, counting down.
TGTACTTTCTACTCCTTACATTTTAAAAAATACCCTCGTTACTCCTATTTCATTCCGGCTTGTCATCGTAAAAAAAAAAAAAAAAACCTATCCAGACAAATCGCGCCATCCGGATAGAGTGAATTTAATTGTGGTTGGATGAGAAGTATAAACATACCATTCCGACACCCTATTGGTTTGTACACGATCCATCACACCTGCACATGACACAAATCACGTCACAAAAGGAAACATAGCCAGTGTTGGGGTCGTTACTCAAAAAAAATTATTTCTTAAAAGTTATTATTTCTCCACTACTTGCTCATTTATCAAACGGGTGCTTTCTCTTCGTCCTCAGCAAATTAAGCTACAGTCGGTAGTTCGGCAGAGAGACGTTTGAATAAATTAGCGTTTGCGATTGACAACGCATCTTCTAGTTAAATGTGACTGTTGCCATTAGCTATAGAACTGAGCATAGTACATACCGGGAAGTTATCAGGATTATGAGTTATTTTTAATTTTTATTTGTTGATTAATCACTTGGATTAATCATTCATTTTGACAGCACTAATGTTTATTGTATATAGACAACCATACAAAGGTAATTGTTACTAAGCCTGCCCTGGGCACACCAGTTTTCTTGTCCGTTGCCCTCACAAATTCCTGCAGCTAAGCTTGGATGTACATTTACATTCCAATAAAGGTTATTGATGACATGCCTCTGAAGTTTGACTTTTTGCACCATTACAATACTTATAAGCAACTAGTCATCATATCTTCCGCTCCATGAAACACATTTTAATGCTCAGTAGTAAACATATATGGTTCTTTAATGTATTTGCATTGTAATAAAATGCATTCATTTTCAATGGGCACATATGCGGCTGAAACAGGTAGCCTAGTGCATCCCACATTTTTCAACATTAACATTTTAATATAACATTATAGTTATTATGGCCTTTAGAAAAACGTTTTTTTAAGGAGGTGGGGTAGTGCACAATAGGCCCCTGTGGCCTAAGCTTTTGTCCTTAATGGCATTTTTTTCCTTACATTACTTTTACTTTTATACTTTAAGTAGTTTTGAAACCAGTACTTTTACACTTTTACTTGAGTAAAAAGCTTGAGTTGATACTTCAACTTCTACAGAAGTCTTTCTAAACCCTAGTATCTATACTTCTACCTGAGTAATGAATATGAATACTTTTGACACCAGTGTCTATAATAATGTTTTTTGTTAATTGAGGTGTTCAGCTTTATTTTGGTTTTAGAAAATAAATCAACTCTTTCTTGTTTTTGTTTCATTCTCTCTGTGCCTTGCCTTGGACTTTTATGTCACTTTCTGTCTCCCGTGGTGTTTGTAGTCAGTTTGGAGTCCGTTTGTTCATTGGTTCCCCTTGATTAGTCTCTCCAGGTGCGTCTTATCGTGAAAGGGTTAGTTCACCAAAAATGAAAATTAGCCTGTGTTTTACTCACCCTCGAGGCATCCTAGGGGTATATGACTTTCTTCTTCAGACGAATCCAGTCGGAGTTATATTAAAAATTGTCGTGGCTATTGTGATCCACAAGTCGTCAAATAAAGCGCGCACATCCATAATAAAACGCACTTTATTACCCGCTGACTGCAATGATAGAGCTTGGAATAGCCAGGACAAATTTTAATACAACTCTGACTGGATTCGTCTGAAAGAAAAAAGCCATATACACCTAGGATGCCTTGATGGCGTGAGTTTAAAACACCAGGCTAATTGTCAGTTTGGGTGAACTAATCCTTTAAGCTTGTTAGTCCCCTGTGTGTATATATAGCCCTAGTTTTTCTTTAGTTCCTTGTGAGTTGTTGAATGTAATGGTTGTTTGTTTGCCAGTCATTCTGTGCTTTGTTCCCTTTGGTTTTTGGCTTATTATTTGTTCTAGTTTTTCCATTAAATACCTGCACATAGATCCTTGCATCTGCCTGTTCCCCCAGCTTCTCCACAACGTTAAAGTTTTTGATTGGCATGTCTCTTTGAATAGTGTATCTTTGAGCCTATATTTAGTATAAGTAAAATACTTAAGTACTGTTAAAATCAGATACTCTAAGACCTTTACTCAAGTTGTTTTGGAATTGGTGACTTTTAACGTGTAGTGGAGTAATTTTCACTATAAGATATCTGTACTTTTACTCAAGTATGGTTTTAGGTACTACTCACAGCTAGGGAAATAGCTACCTGTAATGGCGCATCACGCACATGGAGTTATCTGACAGAGAGAGACGCAAAGCAGTTTAAAGCCTGCACGGGTCCTGTTTGGTAAACGTTCACCAGCAGTACTTAACAGAACACCCGACCCATTATCTGACAGCATCATTAATTTAATTCTGTACCAGACCAGAACTGTTTGACATAAAGGCCGCGAGTCGCGACCCGAACCGCACTCGCATTAAATCCATTACATCAGGTAAGCAAGATTATTTATCTTATCATGTAACACAAGCAATCAAACCAAAATAGACATTTTAAGTTGGTGCTTTGAAGAAAAACAGACACACAGCGCAACGTAATAATTAACAGAAAAAAAGATGAGAACACGCATCCTTTCTGTAAACAACACAAAACTTTTGCCTAGCATCTTCTGATCATTCTGCCAGGCTTTTGAACAAATGAGCATTGGCTAAATCACATAATACCAGTGGCGGGCCGTGCATTTTACACCTAGGCCTTCAGTGACGTCCTACATAAATTAATCCATCTCTTCATACCATCACAATGATGCCACAGCTATAGAAACCATAAACATTACACAGTAATGCAGTATAACAGGACACTACATAACATACAGATATCTTATGTAGCGAGAATGAATGCCATAACTAAAGAAAGTAACCCAATTAACAATTAAAAAACATACATCACCTGTAGCTGAAGCATTAACCTAACAAAATAACACAAATACAGTCCATCCGATGTTCTTACAGACATTTATTCACCCAAACGCATTTATACCTTACAGATAGCATTGGTATAAAACAAATAAGGTGATTTAATGTGTTTTAAAGTTGACCTAACAATTTAATGTTCTCTTACTACTTTATTTCGTCTTCACGAGTCTTCCCGCCGGTCTGCCAGCACGCTGCAGGAGGAAAATACTAGTTAGCACAGCTTTACTAGGAAAGTGAGCAAGTAACATTAAAATAATTCATACAAGACGATGAAGAAAAGTGCATACATGTGTTTTAACGTACCTCTCTCTGTGACTCTCATCTCCCCGCTGGTCTGCCTCTGCCAGCGGCGCTGCGGCCGGAGAAAAAGACCGGTTATTACAGCTCCACTCAGGAAACTGAGATATTTTTTATGGAAACTTAAACCTGGCTTTATATCACTTTATATCTACATCTGTCTTTGGCCTGTGCTCTGGAAGTGATCTGTTAATTCTGCTAAACTTTAAAACTGAAACTAAAACCGAAACTATATCAAAACTAAATAAAAATGTGTTCACAAAATAAAAACTAAATTAAAATGAACAAAAATCTTAACGAAACTAATAAAAACTAAACTGAATTGTATAGCAAATTTGAAAACGATATTAAAATAAAACAAATTCAAAAATTCTAAACTATAATAACCTTGGCCCACACTAAGGCTGCTTATCCTTCAGATTCAGGCCCTTTTATACAGAAAAACAAAATAAAAAGTATTAAGTTGATTAATTGGTTTTTGAAATTGTACATTTTTTCCCACAAACTTTTACACAATGGATAGTTCTTTATGAGTAAAGCCTTAAAGTCACTGTGTAAATGCTGACATTAAATACATTACACAAAACATTAGCCAGTAACATTTGTGTGCCCACACTAAGGCTGCTTATCCTTCAGATTCAGGTCCTTTATACAGAAAAACAAAATAAAAAGTATTAAGTTGATTAATTGGTTTTTGAAATTGTACATTTTTCCCCACAAAATTTTACACAATGGATAGTCCTTTGTGAGTAAAGCCTTAAAGTCACTGTGTAAATGCTGACATTAAACGATTTAGTTGGGATTATAGGCTTAAATCAATTTAAAAGGATACTTCTCCCAAATATATTTTTTTCATTATTTGCTCACCCTTTTTCAAACCTACATGTCACCTTTATTTATATAGCACTTTATACAATACAGATTGCACACAAAGAAGCTTTATGGTGTTAAAAAAAAAAATAAGTTCAATAATGCAAATAAAAATAAAATTCTGCAGTAATGCAGATCTAAAGGTAGTTTCAGCTAAAGTTAGTTCATCGATGATTCAGTGATGTCATCGTCCAGCTCAGCTCAGTTTCTCTTTTAATGGTGTCTGTGTAGTAAAGTAAATTATATTCTTATTTTTATTCATTAATTCTGTTACGACCTCCTTGGTCTAGGGGTTAGGAGGAAGTCCTAGATAAGGCATCCGCTATTACATTTTCAGAGCCTTTTTGATGTCAAATGTCTAGGTTGTACTTCTGAATTATTAATGCCCAGCACATCAATCGCTGATTAGTGTTGTACATTCTGGACAAAAATATAAGCGGGTTGTGATCAGTGTACACAACTACAGGAGTGCTGCTACCACCCACATAAACCTTAAAGTGTTGTAAAGCTAGCAATAAAGCTAAAGACTCCTTCTCAATGGTACTGTAGTGAAGCTGGTTCTTTGAAAATTTCTTATTAGAACAGACGACAATGTCATCCAAAGATGCAGCACAATTGGGAACATTAGCCAGTACCTTATGCATCAATCTTTGAAACCTTGCAGGTGCGTTTTTCATCCCGAAGGCGAGAACGGAATACTGTAAGAAGTTATCAGGTGTGACGAAGGCAGAGATTTCTGACGCTCTCTGCGTTAACAGTACTTGCCAGTAACCCTTTAAAAGGTTTAGTTTGGTCACAAACTTGGCAAAACCAACCCTGTCCACACATTCTTCCAAACAGGGCACCAGGAAAGAATCTGGCTTGGTAATATCATTCACCTTACGATAGTCAGTACAAAAACGGAAGGTGGAATCTGATTTCGGGACTAATAAACAAGGTGAACTCCAGGAACTTACACTAGGTACTGCAAAACCGTGTTGGACCAAATACTCAACTTCAGCCTTCATAGCCTCACACTTAGCAGGGTTTACTCTAAATGGAAACTGTTTAATTGGCAAGTTCTCCCCCACATCAATGTCATGTACCAGAACATTCGTCTGCGTTGGGACATCAGAAAATAAGGTAGAATATTTTCTGATCAGGTTACTCGCCTCACCACGCTGACACTCAAGCAGATAAGATAGATGAAAAGCTAAATCAGCCAGTATAGCGGAGTTCTGAAAACGTCCACATGACAACTTCGCATCACACACCGTCAATCCATCATCTTGAAGGCTATAAACCACAGGCAGAACAGCAGACATGACAGATAACACTTTACTTGGCGCAGTATTATAGTATAAGGACCAAGAAACTTGGCTTGCAAAGCTGACCCAGGTACAGGTAATAAGACAAGAACATTATCACCAACCTCGTAAGTACTTAGGTTGACTTAGACTTTTTCTTTTAGACATTTTAGACTGCACAGATGCCAAATGAATTTGTGCAATTTTACAGGCTTTATATAGTCTCTCACGAAATGAACTACAGAACAGACGTAGGTGAAGACTTTTTTGACACCAGCAGTTCCTTGAGCAGTTTCAGTGGGCCACGAAAAGTATGACCGAATACTAATTCCGCAGGACTAAATCCTGTTGATTCCTGTGTCGTCTCTCTCACTGCAAAAATTTGAAGTGGCAGACCCTCCACCCACTCTTTTTCCGTTTCTACACAATACGTTAGGAGCATGGTTTTCAATGACTAATGGAAGTGTTCAAGCGCTCCTTGAGACTCAGGATGATATGCAGAGGACAAACGATGACCACCCAACTCCTCAGCTACCTGTTTAAACACTTTAGAACCCTGATCAGTCTGAATGATCTTAGACAGGCCAAAAATGGATCAAAACTTTACTAGTTCCTTCACTACTCCATTCGTTTTTAACAAACGCATCGGTATAGCATCAGCATACCGGGTAGCCACGCACATAATCGTTAAGATATATTGATGACCCGATTTAGATCGAGGCAATGGCCAAACACAGTCAATTATCAGACGCTCAAAAGGTTCACTGATAACGGGAATAGGTTTAAAGGTGCAGAAGGAATTACCTGGTTGGGTTTCCCAGCCAGCTGACAAGCATGACATGATCGGCAAAATTGGGACACACTGGATTTTAATCCAGGCCAAAAGAAATGCTTAACAATTCGCTGGTATGTCTTGTTAATGCCAAGATGGTCCGAAAGGAACATGATCATGTGCAAGTTTTAAAACTTAAGATCGGTAACTAGAAGGTAGAACTATTTGGTATGTAACGTTCCAATCAGCCTCATCTGCCAACGGAGGTTTCCATCTACGCATTAACAGCTCACTATACCAGAATAGATAAGATACACCAATCTTTGGAACAGTACCGAACTGATGAGCAGCTTCTCTACATATACTCAAAGACGGATCCGATCTCTGAGCAGCAGCTAACTGCTGTTCCCCTGCACAATCAAGTTGGTCAGTGTACTTGGAGTAATCATCAGATTCATTCAAATTTCCAGGTTTAACGGTCAATTCACACTGTACTGAATCAGAGGAGTCTTGAAACAAAGTAGTTAAATCCACTATATCCTCATATTTCTTAGATTGTGCCCGAATTACTACAAACGCGGGGAAAGCCGATGGGAATTTAGTTGCTAATAAAGTTTGATCACCCGGTTCTGTGTTGTCACAGGCAGAAAAGGGAAAACTTTACCACCTGCCAAGTCGTTCCCAATAATGAGACTTACACACTCCACAGGTATTCTCTCCCGAACACCAAGTCTAACCAATCTTGAACTAAATCAGAGCATTATGAACATTGTGTTAAAATTGAACATTATGCAGCGGTACGTTTACACAGCAAAATTCAATACCATGAATTAACATCCGCACCGGAGTAAGATAACTGGGAAAAAGTAACACATCTCTAAGAATGAGTGATTGCGCAGCCCCTGTATCTCTGAACATGAGAATATACTTTTTCTCTTCACTATCAGGAATTGAAACATATCCATTAATAAGGAAGGGTTCATACCCATCCATGTCCGAGCATGGATATAAATGATCCGAAATGGCCACAGACTGTGCAAATGTCACATTCTTAGGTTTTGACCCAGCAGACTTCTGTTTCCACACCTTACACTCTGAAATCAGATTATTAGAATCTAAGTGATAGAAACAAGCTCGCCTTTCACCCAAACTTTTCACAGCAGGCTTACGAAAGGTATCTGATTTCGATGAATGAAATACTTTACTCGCTCCCTTATGCAAATCATTTTCTTCCAAAGATGGATTTTTGATCTGACGCTCAGAAAGAAAGGAAGTTCTGTGCGTAAGAGAAAATTTATCAGCTATTACAGCCGCCTCTGCAAGTGTTGTAACCTTTTGTTTATTCAAATGGATCGCAATGCTTTCCGAAATACAAGTTTTGAAATCCTCCAATAAAAGAAGTTCCTGTAGCTGGTCAAAAGTCTCAGTTCTACTAGCCGCACACCACTTATCAAAGATAATCTTTTTTTCTTTAGTGAATTCTACATACGTTTGTTTGGCTGCTTTTGAATGCTCCCTGAATTTCTGGCGATAGGCTTCAGGAACCAATTCATGAGATCTTAAAATTGATTTCTTCACGACATCATAATCAAGGGCTTGTTCGACCGGCAAGGCAGAACACACCTCCTGAGCTTTACCCACCAAATTGCATTGGAGAAGCAACACCCACATATCCTTTGGCCAGCTAAATTTTTCTGCCACATGTTCAAATGTAGTAAAATATGATCAACCTCAGCTTCACAAAACTTAGGTACAAATTTTACATATTTACTAACGTCAAAGACAGAAGACGCAGTATCCACCGATCTAGAATGAAGCACAGGACTGGGCTGATTACGTAATGTTTGACGTTTAAGTTATAATCTGCACAGTTGTATATCCCGTTCTGTTTCAATTTCAAGAGCTCTAATACGCAACAATTGAGTCTCATGTTCTTGTTTCTTTAATGCCAATTCAAGCTCTTTTAATTGAACTACAAGGTTAGGATCAGCACACACTATTCCTACCTTTTTTTCCAGCTGAATCCAAATCAGAGGCTGACTCCATCACTCCGCCCTTCTCGCTCATCTGTTCAGGAAAAACAGCTGCTTCTACTAATTGCTTATACAGCTCGTCTGTAATCACTTGCTTTCTAGCAGTTTTAGGAATAGATATATTATAGAAATCAGCTATTAACAACAAATAATTGTTCCTACACTGACTAAATTCCTAAATCTTTGGAGCCAATGTGAACTCAAATAAATCAAAATCCATTATCCACAAATATATGTTCTCACCCTTCAAGGAATTCAATAACTGCCAAACAAAGAGGAAATTAATAACTTACCCATTCCAATGTTTGAAATCATAAATAAACAAGCGGCAACATTTGTGAATAAATATACAAACTACAAACTCTTTTACATGACAATAAATTTTTTTTATAATTTTTTAGTACGTGCCCCCAAATTCTGTTACAACCTCCTTGGTCTAGGGGTTAGGAGGAAGGTCAGAATTATAATAAACCTTAATCCAAACTAGAAGCCAACATTGTAGAGCCCCTGCCCACTGTTACAAATCAATTCAAACAGATCACAACTTGATTGAGCCAAAAAGAATAAAGGTTTATTACAAAACAAATAACATAAATAAATAACGTAAGATTCCAAATAAATTACACAAGGGAGCACTATATTAACTAGAGGAGGGAGCAAGGCCAAAATAACAAACAAACAGAATCTAACTATATTCACACAACTAAATAAACTATCTCCAGAATAACGTAGTCTAAACAAAATAAAATTTCTAAACCTAACTCCTTAACTAACCAGAAAACCAGGAGAAAAATGATAAACAAAACAAATGACCCACCTCCCTACTGTCAGACTCTGTTCCGTGTCTCTGTGTTTTCTTCCCCCACGTGCTCCAGGTTATGTGTATTTCCTTATTTTGTCTTTCTGTTCCTGTCCTGATTGTGTTATCATTTGTTCCAGGTGTTCCCCATTCTGTTCCATTGTTCCCAGGTGTGTCCCATTAGTTTCAGTTTATTTTAATTGTTTTCTGCCCCTTGTTTCCCATCCGGTATTGATCATCAGTCCCCGTGTCCTACGTGTGATTCCTGTCGTGTCAATGACAATAAAGACTGTGTATCCTGATTCTCCAGCATTCTCCTCGTTCCTTGTTCCTCGCTCCTCACCGTAGGCGCACCGTGACAGAATACCGGACCCAAACAGAAAGTAAGCGGCTCCCCTTCTCCCTGTTTTGTTTCCGTTTTTGAAAGTCTTTTGTTTTCTTGTCACCTTAGCCGCGGCAACGTATGTATGATGCCACCATCAATTCTCTGTTCTGGCTCGGGGCCAACTACCATCGCCCCGTGGACCTCCCAGACACCAAAGGACTATGCTGGAGGAAAGGGATCTACCGGTGTCTGGGGAGTGTCCAGGCCAGAATCAGCCCGCCTGCAGTTCTCTCCAGCCCGCCAGCCGTACCTCAGTCAAGCCCGTCGGCCAATCCCCCCCAAAGCCAGTGTGGGGTCGCCGCTCGATTCAGCCCGTCGGAACTCTCTGCTGTCAAGCCCACCGGACAATCCGAAGTAAAGCCCCGCCAGCCGCTGTGTCGGTGGACCAGACCACCAAATCGGCTCCAGCCCCAGAGCTCTCTCCAGTGTCGGCTCCAGCACCTGATCCGCTCCAGTGTCGGCTCCAGCACCTGAGTCCGCTCCAGTGTCGGCTTTCCAGCCCTTGGATCGCTCCAGGGCCAGCTCTCGAAAGCGCCTGCTGTGCTGCTCCTCCAGCGCACGCTCCAGTGCCAGCTTCCTGTAAGCGCTTCCCTGTCCCTGAATCCAGCCCAGAGTGTGCTCCTGTTCCCGAGTTTAGCCCAGTGAGGGCTCCAGTTTCCGAGTCTAGCCCAGTGAGGGCTCCTTTCCCTGAGTTTAGCTCAGTGAGGGCTCCTGTCCCCAAGTTTGGTTCATCTGCATTGTGTAAATGGCAGATGGTCCTCTTAGCAGCATGAAAAACAAAACTTTTATTCAAATAGTGAAAACGGTTTTGTTAAAGCAAGCAAAAAAAATTAAATAAAAAAAATACGCTCCCATTACAATGAATGGAGCTGTCATCATGTCAGTTAGCTCAGAGTTTTGCAATCTTGCAAAACCTTGATTAGTCATGGTTAGCAATGGATTATAAATATACTTTATTATGATGAAAATACCAGATGGCTTGAATAAAACAGATAAACTATATTGTCGCAGTCGGGTGTTTATTGTCTATTTTTTCTTCTTTTTATTCAGTTTTATGCCTTAGTTCATAGTAAGGATTTCCTAAAACGTCATGAGTTCTAAAGACCTTTTTCACAGTGTGTGTCATGACATCCAGCTTCGATTAGTAGCGTAAAATAATTTCCGCCTGCATTATTGTCAAACAGTGGTTGGGGAGGGAAAGGTTACTTTTAAAATAATGCATTACAATATTGCCTTACTCCCTAAAAAAGTAACTAATATGTTACTTAGTTACTTTTTATTGAAAGTAATGCGTTATATTACTTTTGGGTTACTTTCGCATTACTTTTTAAATAAGAGCAGGGCTTGATTGTTTTTAATATAAAAAGTTATATTTTTGGCAACTGTAAAGGCCTTTTCACATCAAAAGTGAATTTAATAAGCCTCAGGCTGAAGGAAAAGTAAATTCACGTCTGTATAGTAGAACGCAGGAGAATAAACACTCTTCAGCAATAAAAAAAACAATGAAGCACAATTGTTAGTTTATCTAAAGTCATTTTTGCTTATTAGTATGGATCATCAAAGGTCAGCAGCAAATACATTGGTTAATAAAATGGGATTAGATACATTTGTGTTATTTAACATATTTAATTAATCCTCATTTGTAAGTCGCTTTGGATAAAAGCGCCTGCTAAATGACTAAATGTAAATGTAAATTTAATTATTGCAGGTTTGCGTCATATTCTGAGTTTGCATTTCACTGTTTTAATTCATTTTGATGAATACTAAATCTGTTTTTGGAAAATTAGTAAATAAGATATGGTTTATATTACGTAATGTGTTACATTACTAGATACTAGTTAAAGTAATCTGATTACGTAACTCGCGTTACTTGTAATGCGTTACCCCCAACACTGATTGTCAATGGGCTGTAGCCAGTTTTGACAAGATAAACTATTGTTGAACTTGACAATAAATATCACTATGTTAAACAGTCTATTTAGCCTTACACAATACCCTACCATATCTGTAATCTTCCAGTTTAATGTGAAACATTATGTAATCAGCATTACTATCAGAAACATTACTATCAACACAAATTATGAAATACTGTATGCGTCAAGATAATTTGACACCATTTTTCCTTGTTTCATTATACATTAATGATTGTAAACTGTGGTTGATATGTTTTGATGAGACATCTGTGATTAATTGTACATCAGTACTCACATGAAAAAAATATTATAGTAATTTATAGTAAATACTATGGTGTTTTTTAACCATTCAACTTAAAATTAAGTATTTTTTTATGTGGGTAGATCACAACAATCCCGTGCTATGTGCATTGCCATTCATACAGGTTACAGTGGAAGTTATTTTACACTTTACAAAGCTTCCGCTTTTCAAACACAGAAATGTGAAAAAGGCCTATTACTTCTGTGATGCATATGTGGAGTTTCTGCGTGAGGGCGCCCTCTGGCATCAAGTATAAATGCAACAGACATTACATGTGTTTAGCACTCAATAATGTGCACTTAGCTTGGGCATGAATAGGAAAATAATACTTCTCTCTAAAGAAAGTTGTGAGCGGTATTTGCTCAAGAATATTTAGCATTTGCAGATTCTCAGTTTTTAATACTCTGTTTGGGTATGAATGCATTTTTTATAGCATTAATAAAACAACTTTTTATTTCCACATTTTTGTAATGTGTTATTTTCATGTCCAGTATTATTTTAAATAGCACAAGGAAAAGCAATACATGGATATGTAATAAACTGCATTTCTAAATCAGTAAGGCCCCATCCACACAGAGACACATTTAGATGGAGATACAAATATTTTGTACTGTATAGGCATTTCGTCCAGACGGATCTGGCATTTTGGGAGCGTGAAACCGCTATTTTTTTTAAACCGGGTCCCAGAGTGGATAAATTTGAAAATGCCACATTTGCATTTTCATGTGTACAGCCAATCCATATATTTTCTGTATATTTTTCATAGGATTTGTCATCACCCAGTCTTTTCAATTTATCCCTTAGTCAGACACCGCTACGTCATGTAACAGCAACAACAACATGAACATAATCACGGAATGTGTGTTTTGATTTGTAGTAACAAACATTTTAATCCTGGAGGTAAGAAAGATTTTTATTTACAAAGCAGTCTTTTGTGGTAAAAGTGATGGTTCTTCCATATTTGTAACAAGTAGTTGAATTTGTAGCTTTACCTAAATTGAATATACATGTATATGATTTTAAAATCACCAACAATTAAAACTTTATCTGCAGCCAGCACTAACAGACAGGAAATCAGCTAATTATTTGGTGAAAGCCTGTATGGTGCCCTGGTAGCCTATACAGTAGCAAGTACAAATGTTGAAAGGTATTTATCATTAACACTTAATACACTAGATAATGTTATATAAAGCACCATTACTTCAAAATAATTATACTTCAAACTAGACCTCTGGGAAATACTGAATTTCTTTCTTCTGATGAATACATAAGAAGATAATTTGAGCAATTTTTTTGATGAACTGTAATTTTTTTTTTTTGCTGAATGAGGTTTGGATGACATTCAAAATACTGGCTTCTTAATATTTAGCAAAATTATCAACTCGATTGCACAGATATTATTGGAAGATAATTGAACTGAGCTGGAAGATGACATAATTGCTTTCTTGCTTTATAGATGAATTGAACTCATTCCATAACTGATGAACTTTACAAAATTATTAAACTGAACTGAATCAACAATGAAATTACTCTAAGTGAAAAATTTAGGCCATCTGGCACCTACAAAGAGCATATTTTCTTAGCAAATTTCATCTGTGACATTGTTGCAAATGTCGCGCCACGAGTGGAAGTGGATGTGGATTCAGACGGGCACACAGTGCGTCACCTGTCTCGGCATGCGCCCATGAAGAGGCTATGCTTACTGATACATCTCCCCTAAGAAAGAAACAGCGGACACATTGCGGACACATTGCCTCATCTCACTGGTGTATTTTTTACACAGGAGTATCAATTTGCCCCTCCTCCTTCGCAGTATTTCCTAATTGCGACACCAGAGGTTCCTGATTAGCGCTCTGTCGCATAGCAACGGTGTGAGAGGAGAGCTGACGAGAGGACAATCCTGCCAGTATAGGTGGAGCCAGAATTGCTCTTTTTTGTTTTTATGTTTTACATCATAATGGAGGAGATGGTGATGTACCTCAGGCTTAGCCAAGACAGAGGCCAGGTAAGTTACACTGGTTTGCTGCTTTCATTAGTCGGATTACAACTTTAAATGCAGGAATTGCTGCTCCGGTTTATTAGTTAAGGATGGCATCAATATTGCCATGTCAATTTGAGCCAGATTCAGACCCAGAGAATGTTGAACAAGAGGATCGCGCAGAACCTTTGCGCGCACGGATATTGCAAGACAGGAGGTGCTGTTGGAGCGGTAGAGATCAAGGTATCCCCGGTAACGGCTGTACACAAAGCAGCGCTCTGCTAAAAAAAACACTGCTTTATCAGACATTACATGCAAGATTAAATGAAAATGACATCCAATTTTCTGAAGACAGTCGGTTTCCTTCAGAAATACAGTGATATAAAAACACCCTCACTCAATGTATGGGAAACACTGTAGTCTCATAATTGAAGTGTAAATTCTGCAGATTACATCATTGTCCAGTATTGTACTGTCAGCAATTTATTATAAAAACGTATTCATAATTGTAACATACATATTTACATACATAATTATTGAGGTGCATGTGTAATGACTTGCGATAACTTCAGCCTACAGCAGCACTTCTTCTTCGTTGTCGTCTTGTCTGATGCACTCAACCAGGCGTTCTAACCACGACCTCGCCCCTCCCCACCCCCCAACCATTCGAATTTCCGTAGGCGGGAATTATTTTAAAGTTATTCTAATGGGCCGCTTTTTGATATCACAAAACCCGGAAAACAAACGTTGTAGTCCAAACAAGCCGTTCTTTGTAGTTCTTGAAAAGGGATTTTTTAAAAACGAAATATCTCCTTTTGGAGTGGACTTTGAGATTTGTAAGTTTGAAGATCTTTTTTATGCCCAAACATACAAAATACACACTGACTAAAATTCAAAAAATGTGAACAAGCATAATAGGGACACCTTTAACTGTTAACCCGCACCGCCCTCCCAAGTGGCCAGCGGCAGACAGTAAGTTGATCATGGCATATCAATTTAGCCTTCTCAAATCATCAGGATTTGCCTAAAATAAAATCTATAGATATAAAACAGTTCAAGCATATCACAATGTTAGTTTAAATGTTTAACCTAGATAAATGTGCGCTGTTAGATGCATATTATCCAATCGTTTGTGCAGAGAGTGGAAGCTGAAGCGCGCTCTGCAGGACATGGAGGCGCCAGCGCGATCACTTGCATTTTTTCTAACAGTGGAAACAACTTAAAATAAGTCATTTTTACTCATAAAGGTAAGAGTAATACATCATCATTCTAAACTGTAAAGGGTCTAATTTTATTTGTGTGCACTCACAATATCAACGTTGTGCTTTTATAAAATAAAGAAAAAAAACGCATGCTGTCTCGGTCTTGAGCAGGAACGCTTCAAAATGATGAACCTAAACTCAGCAAATTGCCTCACAGGCATGATAAAAAATATATAGAAAGCTTTAAGTACTACTTAAAACGAAGGAATTGCCAAATTTAAAAAATAGAAAAATTGGCATTCTCTTTAAGGCACGTCCAATGAGCAGATGGCTAGTCAGTTACTTTTCATAACCAGAATTGAGGGATATAGAAAATTAAAAATAAGGAAAAAGCCTAAAAACAGGCCCCGATTATACTTTGCATTTTATTTTTATAAGTCTTACAATAAAAAAATAAAACACACCATTAGAATGGCAATATGTAAAACTTTGCGCCTATAATTGTATAGTGATTATATTTCAGATTTTTAGTTTGCTATGTTTGAATACCTTAAATTGAAAGGATTTGCTGAAGGCAATGCTAAAGGGTCCCATTTACAACCTTTCTGGAGTTTTTTTTAGGTTTTGATGTCCTTAAGAATACATATTTGCGGTATAAGTACCAAAAACCATCTCGATATATTTTTATAGTTCCTTTCTCAGGAGCTCTGCTGAGAATCAGGGCTGCGTTTCTCGATAACGATTGATCTTAGCACTTAAGAGCGTTTTCTACTAGTCATTTTACGATTGTTCGTTATTGTTTCACGTGCGTTTCCAAAAAAAGCACTAACGCAATCGCACGTAGCCGTGCTTTAAGTGCTACTTAGGAGTCACTATCCGTTTGTCAAGTACTGAAATGTCACCTCATAGAATGGCTCGTAATTGTAGTACACACTCATTAATTGAAATGTTAACCTAATGCTGCGTTCCAGACAACTCGGAAAACGAACGATTAGCATAGATTATACTTTAATTTACGTTATAAGATGTTAACTTATGGCCTATATATACTTATATAACAATTATATATTATAGTATATAATATTATAAAGAGCCGTTATTTTTCGGGTCCAATAACAGTGCGGAAAGGAGAAAGTTAGAACCAAGCAGCAAGTCATTGACAGGACCCCCCCCCCCCCCCCGTCTTGAAGCATATTTCCTACAAAAAACAACAAAAAAGAGAATAAAGTGTACAATAAAATACAATCATATCCTTATATTATAATCACATTGTTTGTACATTTAAAGGTGTAATCTGCCTTTTGTCCTGCAGGTGACCGCATAAATCTGTTTTCTTACGATGCACTTAGGGCTTTACGATTACCCCAGAGCACTCATAGATCTACATTGATTTTCAAGTGCTACTTAAGTTACAATGATTTTGGGAAACAGACCGTAATATTAAGATCAGTCGTGCGATCATTTTTATGAACTTCTTAGGCTTACGAAGCTTTTTGGGAAACGCAGCCCAGATAGTAACGACTGTTTCCCGAAAACCCATGGTTTGTTGTAAAAAAACCTGTTAGTGCTGGGGCATCTGGAACGAGAGTCCGAAGCCGAGACGGGCTAGGACCACTGGGTTTGTTCGGGCTCAGACCCGGACTTCTATCCCGGTCTTTCAGCCTGATATGCTTGGAGCATCACCTTCGTGTGCAATGAAGCGACAGCCCGACAGACCGTATCCCCTGGCATCCGAGCGAGATGTCAAGGAGGGGAGTCTTAGAGGACGTCTCACCCTTAGAGCTGGCCAGTGTCTCTCTATAGGGGCATCTTATCATAACCGCTTTCGCGCATCGCCTCGATGTTGGCAAAACTTGTATGCTGGAATCGATGGATGCGTGAGGAAAAAAAGAAAAACGGCCTCTTCCATTCATTCTCGATCTCAGTGTGGAGATCAGGAAGGAAAGAAAGGCTCACCTGAGCTGGAGGGTTATGGCCAGAAAAATAACGTTCATCGAGATGACCTCACGACATCACTTTCTTTGCCCGCTTCCACGGCAAGTAAAGCCTCGCCATGGCGCGATCCATAATTTCCAAAAGCCTCATCATACGCAGGACAGGAGGATTTGGGAAGGCTCAGCCTCAGCTTCTTTGCCCTCCATAGACATTTCCTGCTTTTGCTGGGCTGATCCCAGCAGAGCACTGGCCCCTGAATCAGACAATGTTAATGAAAAAACATCATCCTCCAGCGGCTCACTCTAGTGCACAGCCGACGATCGCGAAAGGGAAACCCCCCTTCAAACTCATCGGCCAGATCCACCTGCGATCCCCACGAGCTCATTCCCTTCCGTGCCTCAGCAGCGGTGGGTCCTGAATCGCGGGAAGCAGATTGCTGCCCCTCTTTCCTCAAAAAGAGAGACAAAAACGAGAGCGGAGCTTTTTCCCTTGAAAAAAATGCTTGCAGTGCACGCGATTGCCCCCTCGGAGGCATCGCGTGCATGCTCTTCGCCCAAACAAATAACGCATAGATCGTGTGTGTCATCAGATGTCAAACAACGACAACATGGATGCACACATCCTCTAAACACTTTGATAGTGCTCGCCATAATGATAGGAATATAGATCGCTCTTACCACAGAAATGCACGCTTCAAACAAAACAGTCAATGAAGACGAAGAAGAGAATGATGTGTGCTCCCGGCGCCTATTTATACTATAGTCGCACCGGTAGTGACGTCATGGGTCACGACAAGGCGTTCCCGATAGCGACCCCTAGAGGACGCAGTTCGAAGTTCCCATGAAAGGGAACCATAATGACAGAAATTCACATTTATAAACTTTAAGAAGTAAAAAGCTACAATTTGAGACCAGAAACGCATCACGTAACTGTAAGAGTAAATAATAATTATAATAATGGTGCTAATAATAATAATAATAATAACTATGCACCCCTTTGTAAGGAAGCTTGTAAATTAACTAATTTCTCTCTCCAATGCGGTCACGTCACGTGACAAAAGAACGAACGATTCGACCACGTTGGTTTGAGCTGTCGTTATGACGTTGTTCTACTTCTTCTTCGATTTAATAGCCGACTGGTGTAATGAGCATATACTGCCACCTACAGTAATTTGGTTTTATTTTCTCCTTTCTTCGACTCGAATTACGCTTTTGAAATTATTTTACGTAGGAGTGGAGTAATAACGCAACATTAATTTGTTCCGCAATAAATTATATACATATACACACACGGAGTTAAAAATGTGCTCTTTTCTGATCCCAATGTCTATAATTTCACAATTTCATTTAAATACCATTTCTTATTTAATATTGATAGGCTACATAAGCACAATTGAAAATAGATGGGTTTTTAAAAATCTGTGATGTACTGTTGTGGTCTTGTGGACACCTGTTGCTTATTTTGCTCAATATTTTTCCTATTTAAGTCCCCTTGCCATTCAGCCATGTGTTAATGAAAATGACAAGAAAACCCCAATTTTCAAAGCATGAAATTGCAGTTATTTTGGAGGACGTGGAAAATAATAAAATCCAGCTATTTTCAAAGCTGAAAAACAGCATTACAAATGCTGACAATAAGAAAATCTGGGCAGAAATCACTCAAAAAATAAATGCTGCTGGCTATGGATACGAACGAAGCCCAGAAGAAGTAAGGAATAAGTGGAGGGACTTCACAAGCCACACAAGGGACTGGTGGGGGTGATCAATTCAGTTCCTCCTCCTCACACAGATGGAAGAGAAAGTTTTGGCCATCCTGGGGCATGAAACCATTGGAAGGGATCCTTGGAGGTATAGATGCATGTGCATCAACCAGGCCTTTGCCTTCAAAGTTCAGGCCTTCCTCTCCAGTCTGGCCCTTCACCATCAGGCCTTCTCCAAGCCGGGCCTTCAAAATCACCAAAGGGGTCCTTGTATTTGCTCCCTTACCTGATTCACCTCCTTCTGAGGCCTTCCTCATGTGCTGAGCAATGTCTATTGACACAGAAGGGACGCAGAAGTCAGAACGTGTATATAAATCCTCATAGGGGAACATTTTACCCCCTGACTCACTATCTGATGATGGCCCATATAAAAACGAGGAAAACAATCCTCTTCCAAGGGCCAGATCCTGAACTACTACAGGTTACTGAAACCACATCTTCAGAGGCAATAAGAAGAAACAACACCTTAGTTCAGCGGTTTGCAGTGGGTAGCTACACTGCATTATGATGCTGTGGAAGTTATTAGACGTGGTGGGTGATGGCCTGGGGCTCAGCAAGTCTTCAGTCGCAAAACTACAGCTTGAAGAAACATCCGCTGATTTTCCCCCAAACTCATCTGAGAGAAATCCAGCTGCCAATCAACCGTTCTACAGTATTGACAACTTCCCAGACGGGATTGGTCATCAGTGATGGCACCCTTATCAAGTGTCAGCCTGGTAAGGAGCCCTGTACATTTAACAAGGAAGGGCCTTACAGCCCAAGGGATCGTTCACTGACATTGTGGCAAAAATGGCATGGAAGGCACACATGACTCTTTTGTTGTGGTGCCAATTCTGCAGGGGTTGCCAGGTGGCTAAAGAGTGGGCGGGGCCTTGCTGTGATAGATGGCTGCTGGGATACATGGTTATCCTCTTCGCCAATACATTACGAAACCTGTGCAGCAGCCAGAACCATGCAGTTTAAACCATTTGTTTAATTGACATAACTTTTGTTAAATATTTTTGTTTATTTGCCAAATATGCCCGCCGACTAAAGAAAACACTTAAAAAAATAAAAATAATTGGCAATAGTGTATATACAGTGTGTGGGTATGTGGTGTAATATATATCTATGAGAATATTCTATATTCTAATTCTGTAAAAACAACAAAATCACTCATTTATACATTTTTGTTTATTTTTTTGGGTTCATTCATTTACTATAAAAATACTGTGATTTGAGTGTTAACACTTAATATAAGCGAAAACCTTTAACATACTGTTTTACCAATATTGTTATATGAGAAATTTGTCTTTATGAATGTTTTAACAAAGATACTCACTTGACAAACTCACCTTTTCTTCGCGCAAACGAAACGAAGGCTGCGTTCCAATCGGCATGATTAATGCTTTCAGAGGGCACTTCGAAGGGAGAATAATTTCGAGGGCCACGCTGCTATATAGTTTCAAACTGAATTTGTAATAAAAAAATATTTAAAGGCGAATTAGGTAAGACCTAAGCACCACAACTTTAACTCTTCCAAATCACTCAAAGTGGATGGTGAAATCTTCGAAAGGATTAGGGCATAGGGTCGATAACTCTGAATAGAACACACCCCAAACTAACAACGACCTATGCCTCTAACCACAGGTGAAAAGCTGTCGTTGCAACGACACAAGTTTGCGATGCAGTTTGCGAATGTTCGTTTGAACTATGGTTTCGGGAAACACTGAATCGTTGAACTATGTTGGTAACGACGGAACTTGTGACCATAGTTGGCTAACGATGCTTTTGGGAAACGCACCCCAAGGCGATTTTGGCCTGTCTAATTAATATTAATGAGCCTCTCTTCTGATTGGTCTGTTGTTTTCTGAGTGATGCACGGCCAGGCCAACCACAGGTAACTAGGGTCAGCCGACGTCACAGCGCTAGCTGGAGGCAGCAAAACAGGGGAAACTGGAGGCGGCCCATTCAAACCAGCGCAGGTTCGGTTACACGAGGAGCTTAAAATATCATCTTGTTGTGATGTTGGGTGTCAGAATCGACGTAATACAGCCTCAAATTAGAAATTTTATCGCTTATCTGCTGCCACTGCCAGACAAAAAAATTATGACAGCTGTGGTTAAACGCGATAAAATAAGCAGACTGGACAGAAACGATCGTCAAAAATGCTCGCGTTTGCAGCGCACACTTCACACATCAGAAAAGGTTTAATAAAGTATTGTCTTTTGTTGTTATGGGCGCGTCTACAGATTTCTTGCCATATGTCTATGTTTCTTGCATCTCAAGATTATGTCGTGTATGAAATAATGTCTGTGTGCATGTGTATAAAACAACGGATGATTTATATATAATTCATTGTAAGTGTATATACCTTGTTGGATAATTGTGGCTGGAACAATAATGTAGTTTCCTGCTGAAATTGAAATGTATATACATCTTCATCATGACTAGATAGACACAGTGAGTTTCCCATTTGTAAAATAGCCTTACATTGCTGTAAGCTAAAACGATCTAATGAAAGTGTGTATTGCACGATTTTCTGCTTCTATTTGGCATATGCAGAAATTGACTTTGGCATGCAAAAGACTGATAAATTCATAATTAATGGCATGGCTGGTTCAGTAGACAGAAATACGGGACACACATAATCTCTCATTGGATTGTCAAAACTTGGAAACCTCATAATTTAGGTGAGACTTTTTTCCTACCCTGTGCAAAAGAGACCATTTCTGTTAAGTGTGCTGCTGATCAATTAAGCATTGATTCCAATGGCAATGATACAGTGACTAATCATATTGGGTGAATGGCAATGGATGTGAAAGAGCAGATACGAAAATATTATTCGTATTATACGTATTTTTTTTTCATATTTGTCACACTTAAAAGATTCAGATCATCAAACCAATTTTAATATTACGCAATAATATCAAACCAATTTTAATATTACGCAAAGATAATGCAAGTAAATACAAAATGCAGTTTTTAAATGATAATTTCATTTATTAAGGGAAAAAAGCTGTCCAAACCTACCTGGCCCTACGTGAAAAATGATTTGCCCCTCCTGTTGAATCATGAAAGAACTGTGATTAACCACATCATTTTAGAAAGCTGAGTTAAATTTCACTAGCCACACGCAGGCCTGATTACTGCCAGACCTGTTGAATCAAGAAATCACTTAAATTGAACCTGTCTGACAAAGTGAAGCATGCTTAAAGAGCAGATGAGAAACAAAATAGTTGACATGTATCAGTCTGGAAAGGGTTATGAAGCCATTTCTAAGGCTTTGAGACTCCAGCGAACCACGATTAGAGTCATTATCCACAAATGGAGAAAGCTTGGAACAGTGGTAAACCTTCCCAGGAATGGCCAGCCTACCAAAATTACTCCAAGAGCGCAACGACGACTCATCCAGGAAACCCAGAACAACATCTAAAGAACTGCAGGACTCACTTGCCTCAGTTAAGGTCAGTGTTCATGATTCAACAATAAGAAGAGACTGGGCAAAAACGGCATTCATGGGAGAGTTCCAAGGCAAAAGCCATTGCTGACCAAAAAGAACACAAAGGCTTGTCTCACATTTGCCAAAAATATCTTGTTTATCCCCAAGACTTTTGGGCAAATATTCTGTGGACTGATGAGACAAAAGTTGAACTTTTTGGAAGGTGTGTGTCTCGTTACATCTGGCGTAAAACCAACACAGCATTTCATAAAAAGAACCTCATACCAACAGTCAAACATGGTGGTGGTAGTGTGATGGTCTGGGGCTGCTTTGCAGCTTCAGGACCTGCATGACTTGCCATCATTGATGGAACCATGAATTCTGCTCTCTATCAGAAAATCCTGAAGGAGAATGTCCGGCCATAAGTTTGTGACCTCAAGCTCAAGCACACATGGGTTATGCAGCAGGACAATGATCCAAAACACAACAGCAAATCCAGCTCTGAATGGCTGAAGAAAAACAAAAAAAAAGACTTTGGAGTGACCTAGTCAAAGTCCTGACCTGAATCCAATTGAGATGCTGTGGCATGACCTCAAACAGTCCATTCATGCTCAAAAACCCTCCAATGTGGCTGAAAAAACAATTCTGCAAAGAAGAGTGGACCAAAACTCCTGTTGAAAGACTCCATTGACATTTATCGCAAATGCTTGATTGCAGTTGCTGCTGCAAAGGGTGGCACAACCAGTTATTAGATTTTAGGCAATTACTTTTTCAGCTGTCACCTGTGCAGGCAGGTGTTGGACAGCTTTGTTCCCTTCATAAATGAAATCTTAATTTCAAAACTGCAGTGTGTATTTACTCAGGTGTCTCTTTGTGTAATATTAAAATTAGTTAATTAGTGGTGATCTGAATCTTTTAAGTGTGACAAATATGCAAACAATTAAAAAAACAGGAAGGGGGAACAACTTTTTCACACCACTATATATATATATATACACTGAACAAAATCATGGGCAATAATCATGCTGTCTAATCAGCATCTTGATATGCCACACCTGTGAGGTGGACGGATTATCTCGTCAAAGGAGAAGTGGTCACAAACACAGATTTAGACAGATTTGTGAACAATATTTGAGAGAAATAGGCCTTTTGTCTTAGATCTTTGAGTTCAGCTCATGAAAAATGGGGGCAAAAACAAAAGTGTTGCGTTTATAATTTTGTTCAGTGTATATATATCAGTGAAACACACATTCACCATGTTCAGTAAATGGAATCTGTTTCCCAAAACGATTTGTGCCAAGTCTGTTACAAGAAATTTGAGACATGATTTCTGCTCTGAATATATCTTTGTCCCACATGTCTGGATTCTCAGACTATAGCAGCTACATCCTGTTAATTATGTCTGTACAGTAGGCTATTGTGTGAGTGTCTGCTTGCACATGCGATTGCTCAACCTTTCAAGGTCTGCCATCAGCAATACAATTGCTGGAGCATGTTCAAACGATCTCTGACAGGTTTTCAGAATGCAGATGAAAATGGACAGACTTCAGTTGTTTTGGGGCAAAAGTAACCAGCATGAGGATCCTTTCCTGATCATATCCTAATTTTCCTTATACTGTACATTGGTGCAGAAAAAAAACGGTTTATGCAAATGTGTAACTGTATACTGATGTTTAAAATGTAGACCAATATTCTTTTAAATGTATCTTTATATCATATGTGATATGAACCATTGTCTGATGTTATGACAAACCAAACGTGTGATAATTGGCTAGAAGGAACCAACAATTTTCAAAATGTCAACATTCATGTTTACAGGCACATCATCTTTTCATGTTTATATCATGCGGTCTTTACTATGTGACATCTGCGTTTTAATATTTATGGTTCTATAAAGTATATCCTGCATGTCAGGAGTGTAAAGTACTTTATCATCATGTTGTACATTTCAGAAACATTGAGACAATATAAGACAATATATATTGTTTTACTGAGTTAAGTCAAATCATATTTCCATGCACTTCATGAATGAATTTAATCAATACATTTAAACAGTCAGTGAAATCCATTTGAATGTGACTAATTTATGTTACTGTGATCAATCCATTTGAATGTGACTAATTTATGTTACTGTGATCATTTGTGTTTATGAAGCGACATCACTTCAGCCAGCACAACACAGTCTTTGACCTAAAGCAATGCATTTTTAGTAATGTTATATCCATTGTTAATGAATGTGACCAGATCGTACATAATGTGGTTCATTCATGTTATTAGTCAGTTATCTGATGTATAATCTATCAGTTATACATTATAAGTGTAAAACGACTATAAAATCAGCTGCTGTAACAGTTTATTTAACATTTGTCAACTTCAGGTAACACATTATACAGTAGGATATCTGTGTCATTACAATTTTATTTAAAGCCTTATATAGTCACAACTGAGAACATTTTTAATAGTTACTTCAATAGTTTATTTCTCCATCTTATTAGTTTAAAACTGATGACATAAAAAAAAGTTTTTTAGTACAATTTTACTTTCAAGTACTGAGTAAATTGTTGACATTTCTCAGTTCCTGCCACACTTCTAGGCCTATTAGGGAATCGGTCAAACCAACTTATCATATTAGCCACAAATTTAAAATGGTTAAAAAGCAGAACTAAGTAAAATTTTAATATAAAACATTGATCTTACTACCAGTCATGATAGTAAATACGATATAATAATAAATATCCTGAGATGTTTAAGAGTGGCTGTATGATTTCACTATACCAGCAGATGGCAGCAAAGGGGTTATCAAACAATACCTTTATGATTGAACTGCTTGTCCTAGTACAGTATATAAGGTTAGAGGGATGCTGGAGCATCTTGTGACAAAGGCAGGGAAACACCCTGGATGGATCATTTACCTTATAACCAAAACAATTGACAGTTTTGACCTTTCATTGAATGGTCAGGGGCCTTTTCAACTCTGATCAGGCCAGAATGAATATGTTATTTTACTCCCCAATAAAGTCCAGTGGCATACATTTTTTTTATCTCTTGGGATTCCTCACTTCTGTGTTGTTTATACACCAATGTCTACTGTGTGTTATCAGACTGACATTAAAGCGATAGTTCACCCAAAAATTAAAATTACCCCATGATTTACTCACCCGCAAAGGTGTATACAACATTCTCCTTTCATAACAGAATACATCATAGTTTAGATTAAAAATTGTATTTTGAATTCAATTTTAAAAAAAAACAAGACAACAAGCCTTAAATAAAAAGTTGCTAAATTCAGTCAAAATTACAAAGGCAGCGCCTTTACATAAAATATAATGTGATGACATTTCGCCCTCCACCAAAACGATTTGTCTGGAACAAATAATAGATCAATGGACCAAAGCCTGCTGTTAGATTACCCCCAACGTAATATATTTATTTTTGTTTTTCTCATGTTTCTGGCATTAGGAGACATCTGTTATTTACACCGAAAATTTCGGCACTCCTATCAGACCAATTCAGATCAAGGACCAGAAAAACAAACAACTCGCCCTTTCGAACTTGAGTTCTGCCATTTGAAAAAAAAAAAAAAAAAAAACAAAAACACAAAAAAAAAAAAAAAAAAAAAAAAAAAAAAAAAAAAAAAAAAAAAAAAAAAAAAAAAAAAAAAAAAAAAAAAAAAAAAAAAAACAAAAAAAAAAAAAAAAAAAAAAAAACCAATCGCATGACCATTGACCCATTCAACACTAGGTTGATTAACATGATTTACACGTGTACAAAACCTTTTGGTCTGAAAAATATCATTAATTCATACTGGTGTACAAGAAATGGAACGTAATGGTATACTAAATATGTTAGAACAATAGATTTCTATTCCAAATAAATGATGTCCTTCTAAACTTCCTGTCGCTGTATAATAGTTTCCACACTTCATTAAGCAATAGGCTACAAACATTTTCCACTGTGGTAATAGAAATGTTTCATGAGCATACAATTCAGCATATTGGAATGATCAGAAAACAAATAAAACATATTGGAATGATTTCTGACGATCGTTTGACACTGAAACTGATAAGTCGAGATCTCTGACATCATCACAGTGGAAAAAAAAACAGGCAGTATTACTGTTTTTGTTGAAAACTATCAATCTGTTTAAAAAAATCAGATAAAAGGCAGTTGGTACAACTACTGGGGGGCAACAAATAACTTAAATACAAAACCCTTTAAACAGTAATGATATATCTTCAAAAAAACAAGTCACAAGCAGCTTTTTAAATATCTAACTTTAAATATTATTTATAATATAAACATTTATACATCAAAATCCCATTGTTAACCGCAAATTAGTTTGCTTAATTTTAAATTCCATACAATGCTGTAAAATATTTTTCGTTTTTTTTCATTTAACCAGTGTAACGCCGATATCTTTTAAAGAAAAAAAAACACTATTTTGGGGGGGCTTCATACATTGTTTAAAAAAAAATCCACCAAAAAAACAAATCTGACACCAAATAGAGGCATTAAAAAGCTTCTCTTTTTTTCAGGCTTGACCAGCACAGTGCAACTAGCGCATTTGTTCTCATAAGGCTGACTGTTTCTCTAACAACAACGGCCTGACTGCGCTGACTTTATGGAATTATCGCTTGGGACTGGCTTAAAAAATTCAGAAGGCGGGGGCTTCCTTTGATAGCATGGCCCATATGGCCTTGCATGTTTTCCCGGCTCCCCCCCCCCCCCCCTCCCCTCCCCCCCCCCCCTTTTTCCCCCCCCCCCCCCCCCCCCCCCCCCCCCCCCCCCCCCCCCCCCCCCCCCCCCCCCCCCTCCCCCCCCCCCTCCCCCCCCCCCCCCCCCCCCTCAATCCCCCCCCCCCCCCCCCCCCCCCCCCCCCCCCGCTCCGCCCCCCCCCCCCCTCCCCCCCGGCCATTCAATACTTATGAGTGACATGTCTTTGGTATTCTAAAGTCTTTGGCAAACACAGTATCGTGGAATGTCTGGAAAACAAAAAACCATGAATAAACAATTGCATGATGCTCTGCCCACTGAAACCGAAAATTTCAGAAACTAAAAATCTCCAGTGAGAATATGCTAGTCTCGTGAGAACCAAGTTTTGTTTACGGCAAAAGTAAAATCCCCCCCCCCCCCCCCCCCCCCCCCCCCCCCCCCCCCCCCCCCCCCCCCCCCCCCCCCCCCCCCCCCTCATACGCTTCTTCTCGTGGGTTGGTTTTTATGACTCGCGCACAACAGTTTTTCTTTTCAGATCCTTGTTTGTACTTCTAAATCGAGACCAGTGTTTGCCTACGTCCTGCGTCATACACTGGGATGCCTCTTTCGTGAATGCACGTACAACAGTTAGCGGAAGCTAGAGATTACGGTTTATAAAGTCTTAAATATGGATTTTCTTAACAAAAAACAACACATCATACATTACATCAGACGCCTCCATGTAGTACTTTTTCTTTTATGATTGATTGATGTTTATGATGGATGGATGCACTTTTATTGGAGTTCTATTGGACTACTGAATCTCAACACCCTTTCACTGTCATTTTGCACAAACGTTCTTGCTCTCTGGGAACTAGGTGAAGGGTTACACGGTTTGGCACTCATTGAAAGATTTCCAGTCATTTTAAGAAGAGGAAGCGGTAGAGTGATCATTAGCAGGAAGTGTGGAGGAGGATTGCAGCTTAGCTCTGCCGTGAAAAAAAGTCTCTGGGTAAAAGGTCATGAGTGCATCTGGAAGAGAGAACTTATGATGGGAAGGTGGGAGCAAACAATCATGCTTGTAAAATACACACCCAAAACAGTCACTGACAAAACAAGATAAATTATCGACAATCAATACAGAAATGTGTAAATAACAATAGTTCACAGTAATAAAAATTTATTATTTTACCATTTTTTTTGTGAATATCTACACTAACTGTTCAAAAGAACAGTACCCAGTGACCCACAGAAATGAGCATGATTAGGGTGCAATATTTCCAGATTTGGGCCAGTTATCAGAAGACTAAATTTACTCAACAAGGGGGAAAGGAAGTGACAACAGTGCTGTGTTAGGAACAGGTAAGATGTATTAAAACAAAACAATGGAATTTAAAGCTCTCTCTTCACAATCATGACTTACATGGCTGTCTCCACAAGAAAGGATTCCTACACGGCAAAGGGAGGAAATAAAGGCGGAGGGACAAAATGAGACAATATTATATCATACCAATACGACTCTAAAACACCCACCCTGTACATTAGCTACTCATCAAACTCCCCTCATGGAGATCATGGATGAGCAAAACTTTGTCATGATTACCAGTTCTCTAAGATCCACACCAACTGAATATTTACACTTTTGTATGTTTTGTGTATTTATAGAACAAATATTTATCCAACTAAATAATCTTTATGAAAAGTAGTTACAGTAGCTTTAAACTTATCAAATGCCTTTACCTTAATTTACAATAAATCCATAACCCATTTTGACATTTTGAAAACTTGAAGCTTGAATTGCATTTATAGGTTTATAAAGAATATGCCTAATATTCATTTGCTGCTATCTAAAGCAGTGGTAAACATCCTTTTTAAGCCCAAGATCCCTGACCTCGGCCTTTATGAAAGTCAAGATCTACCTATTGAAGAACTGACAGAAAAACACAGCCCAGACTGTACTTCCAATTTGAAGCACGTATTTAGTATTTTAATTTAGTTATGCTGATTAGTTAATTATCCTGATTTTTCATGACCAATTCAGACTTTTATTTTTACTCCAGTATATTCACACACAAGCTTTGGGAATTCCTGAATTTATGCCACAGAATACATCTACCTAAGATTTAGGACATGACCAGCATCTGTCTCCATGATGTCACCAGGTATAACCTTTAGGTGAAACAGGGTCATCTAGTGATCATAATGAGATACTACCATTTACAAATGAATTCAACACTGCTCAGACTCATCACCTCATGTTTAGAATGAGAAAACTATGCGCTCATGAATGCTTGATTCTAATTGGCTGGCAGAGGTTCTAAGGGGTCTATATCTTCATAAACAAATTAAAATAAAAAATGGGGTTTCAGAAAGGTGGGGCATAGAGGAGAAACAATAATGTACAGTGTGGAAAATAATGTGTTTTTTAACCTTAAACCGCATAAACATTTCATTACACCAAATACACAAAATAGTGTTCTTTTTAGCAACATCATATGAGCCCTTTAAGTAGTAGGACATCCAGGAATCTTAACATACTCATTTGAACATACTATGATTTGGGACATACTAATTCTATTTTCGAATACTATTTAGGACAGATAGTATGCGAATTGGGACGCAGCACAGGGGGAAAAAAAACAATAAAATAAAAATGCGCCATACTGCTTCTTTCTTCTGTTCAAAAGTAATTTGCATAATTAGTACATATCGCCACCTAATTCAGAATCAGAATAGCCTTTATTACCCAGGTATGTTTTACACATACAAGGAATTTGTTTCCGTGACAGAAGCGTCCACAGTTGTACCAGATGGCGTGACAGAACAAAAACACTACCTACAAAAAAATAAAAATAGAAGAATAAATAAGGAATAAAACATACAATTCACATTGTATGTAACGGTTAAACAATTGACATTTGTATGTACAGGTATATTATTTGCAAATTGAAATGTAGACTGAGTGTTTGTGTTAGATAAATAAGTGTATGAGTTAATAAATAGTGTGTGTTCCACAGTTATTGTCAATTGTTCATGAGATGGATTGCCTGAGGGAAGAAACTTTTCCTGTGTCTGGTCGTTCTGGTGCTAATTGCTCTGTAGCGTCGACCAGATGGCATCAGTTCAAAGAGGGAGTGTGCTGGATTTGAGGGGTCCAGAGTGATTTTGCCAGCACTTTTGCTCACTCTGGATGAGTACAGTTCTTAGAGAAGGGAGGGTTGCACCAATGATTCGCTCAGCAGTCCGGACTACCCTCTGTAGTCTTCGGAGGTCAGATTTGGTAGCTGAGCTGAACCAGACCGTTATAGAAGTGCAGAGGACAGATTCAATGATGAGTAGAACTGTTTCAGCAGCTCCTGTGACAGGTTGAACTTCCTCAAGCTGGTGAAGGAAGTACAACCTCTGCTGGGCCTTTTTTCACAATGGAGTCAATGTGAGTTTTCCACTTCAGGTCCTGAGAGATTGTGGGGCCCAGGAACCTGAATGACTCCACTGCAGTCACAGTGCTGTTCATGATGGTGAGTGGAGGGAGAGCAGGGGGGTTCCTCCTGAAGTCCACGGTCATCTCCACAGTTTTGAGCGTGTTGAGCTCCAGTTTGTTGAGCCTGCACCAGACAGCCAGCTCTTTAACCTCCTTTAAACCAACAACCTCCAATGGATTCATGTCCCAGTTCTAGTAAATCTGACAGCATGGTCTCCAGATCTGGACAAGCGGTGCCGGGGAGAGAATGTGATAGAGATGTTCAAGGATCTTGTGACAACGGCGTTCCTGAGATACCATGGAACAGTGGCAACCAACGCACCAACAGATCAGCTAGTAGGAGAACATTCAAAAGATCACTTAGAGAGAATTGGTTCTGGACGAAAGCTGTTAGGATTTGTAGACAGCATGCTGGGAGCCACCGGAACGGGTTTGGGTATATAGAACTGGATCAGTACTAAAGAACTTAAACCGAATGAACTCAAACTCAAAGCTCTTGTTGGTCAACAGTTTCTGCAAACAGATGCATATCTGCAAGAGGGATTAAGTGAAGAAAAATAAACTGTACAGGATGTCCACACGATTGCATCTGCCTTCTCCATTATCGCTCAACAAACTAAAAAAGCTTTCAACACTATGCAGAAACAAGTATACAGTTTGTCTCCATTAAACACCAAGAAATAACTTGTATTTTGGAGGAAGTGTTGGCTGGTAAGGTTCCATAAACACTTTTTACGGAGGAAGTCATTATGAAATGGTTTGGAATGAAAGACTGTTTTAAACCCTCATCAGACAATTTGAAACATTTTATGGATAGACTGGGCAAATGCAAATTGCCCATCCTTTACAGCTACATTATACAAATGGCTAGAATTTCTTCACACCCTATTCCTGCTGGATTCTACAGCCCTCTGGACTATGGTCCTTTAATGGAAGGTATACACTTAACTTTCTCTCGTCACGATGGTCAACCATCAAAACCCACCAACAGAATCCCACCTATTCAGATTCTGAGGTGGTGGAATGAGACTGTGAAATTATCATTTTCCATATGTAAACACCACCCAACAGGCAATGTCAGTAAAACCAGACGAACAATTGTGCTTTGTGGAAGAAATTCCTGAATTTGATTTTGAGTCACCAAAACTGGATGACATGCTGATGTCATTAATGCAAAGGAAAGATAACCACATTGTTAAAGCTCAACAAGGTCTTGATGAGAAGGATAAAGCTTTAACTAAACAAATGCATGATGGAGATTTAGTCATTGCATACTCTGGTTTGATTTGGGATGTAACTTTTAAAACTGCCGTTTGTGTTTGTATCTTTCTAATTATGTACCATGGCCAGGATGCTATGTTTGTAGTGGTTCTATGGTGAAACGTCAAAGGCAGCTGTCAATGATCACTAGCGGCTCTCCCGTTGGTTGTGTTAGTTCGGATTACCTTCTTCCAACCCTAGAAAACACATTTTCCGAAATTTACACAATCCGGTTTTTTTTTACAAGCACAAACCCGTGATATTTTGGTTTGGTCAAATGAAACGGAGCTGTACCATTGTGCATTAGGTGTCCGCCCGCTGACTGGTAGAATCTCTGGATGGCATAAATGGATCGACCTAAGCCAGCTGTCACCGCCCTGGGCACCTGCCCCGTAGGAAGGGATGCTAGCTCATACGGAGTGGATGTATTTCTATTTCTTCCGTCCAAGAGCCTCAGAAGAGGGGCCTGGAAGAAATTTAGAGTCTGCCTCGAACCAAACTTCCACTCCACGTAACTTTCCTCCTTCTTCACAAGAGCTTAATTATCAATAGAGATAAATTCTTTTTCAGATCTCCATAATATTAATGTATCTCCTAAACTTTCCTTCGTCACCTATAGCGTATGGGAGTGGCAGTAGCCATCAGACCTCATGCTGACCAAAAGGGTATTTTAATATAATTGCTAGGGATTCTAGATAATCGTATCACCTTAACATTTGGTTGTTTCCACCTGAAAGACTACCAAAGATGTGAGAACGGAAGGCTATCACTTTCATTGTAATCCGCAATTTACATTTAAGATGAAACTTCATTTACATGTCTAGCGGGAAGATAAACGTAATGGAGTATAAAATGTTTGAGCATAGGATGCTCGAGATTCATTCTGACTCAGCTGAATCCGAAGTGCTGCCTGTACTTTGTCACTGCTACTCCGTAATAAAAGTTATTCTTCATCAAGATCTTCGACGTCTTCTTCACTTTTTCTTACAATATAATAAACATATATTATTAAAATAAACATTACCTTGTCATAATAGTGTTTTACAATTTTTTACAGATAACTGTTATATATGCCAATAAAATAAATATAATAACTATATGAAGAGTTCATTTGCAAAAACCGGGGATAACGTACTTTTTTTTTTTTTTTTTTCAGAAATCATTTTTTTTTATTGTGCATTCCAAGAAATATCAATCAAACTGCAGTTGGGTTATTTTGATTAAGTAATAATAACAAATACAGGTATCTTACAAAATTAAAGTTAATTGAAAGTATGTTTTATTTACATATTAAAAGTTTGTTTCATAGCAAAAGCAGATAACTAACTCCACATTTCATGTTTTAAATTTTTTTTAAAATAACACTCGTTTAATCTTTGTAATCTCCTCAGATGATAATGTAGATGCCTGACAAACGTTTTTGTTGTTGTGATCATAAACTGTTTGGATGTGATTACACAGAGCTTTTCCCTCACCATTGTGACGTACTGCTTTTGCAAGATTCTGTTAAAAAGTTTCAGCTTTTATTTTCCTTTACGCCCTTAAGAAGACATCACAGGTTCTTCAAGTTCGTCAAAATTATCCATCCTAGTAGGTCACACATGCGTTGATCGCTCTGAAGTAAATTAACCCTGAAACATAACCTTCTCCAGAGCAGTAAGTTGCTATGGCTACTTACATACCCTAAAAGTTACCTCCAATTATAGTTATATCCGCTACTTTACCCCTTAAACATCCCAGGTATGTCCCTAAGAGCAGTTCCAGCATTATAGTGACATTTGCATTCAAGAACTGAAACTACCTGAATAATCGTTTTTGGGAGTCAAGATACTTTGTTGAAAGTCTGAGAAGTTCAAATGCACAGCCAAATAAATAATACCACCCGAAAGGAATAAGGGTTTGGCTCCTCCAGGGGAGCATAAATTTTGTTGTCATTTTGGTTTTTCATTTTGCCTTTTGAGAAAAACATTAACGGACGGGATTTCTCTCCGCCTACGAAATCACATATATTTTGAATACACTGATACACTGCCAAAAAAAAAAAATAATAAAAAAAAAAACAAAAACAAAAAAAAAAAAAAAAAAAAAAAAAAAAAAAAAATCACACCACACTCTAATATTTGTTGACGCGCCTTACTTTGATTACGGCATGCAATCGCCATGGCATCGTTTCGATAAGCTTCTGCAATGTCACAACATTTCTTCCCATCCAGAGTTGCATAAATTTTTCGCCAAGATCTTGTATTGATGATAGGAGAGTAGGACCGCTGCGCAAAGTCTTCTCCAGCACATCCCAAAGATTCTCAATGGGGTTAAGGTCTGGACTCTGTGGTGGCCAGTCCTCTGTGTGAAAATGAGGTCTCATGCTCCCTGAATCACTCTTTCACAATTTGAGCCCGATGAATTCTGGCATTGTCATCTTGGAATATGCCCGTGCCATCAGGGAAGAAAAAATCCATTGATGGAATAACCTGGTCAATTCAGTATATTCAGGTAGTCAGCTGACCTCATTCTTTGGGCACATAACGTTGCTGAACCTAGACCTGACCAACTGCAGCAACCCCAGATCATAGCACTGCCCCCACAGGCTTGTACGGTAGGCACTAGGCATGATGGGTGCATCACTTCATCCGCCTCTCTTCTTACCCTGATGCGCCCATCACTCTGGAACAGGGTAAATCTGGACTCATCAGACCACATGACCTTCTTCCATTGCTCCGGAGTCCAATCTTTATGCTCCCTAGCAAATTGAAGCCGTTTTTTCCAATTAGCCTCACTGAGAAGTGGTTTTCTTAGTAAGGCTACACAGCTGTTTAGTCCCAGTCCCTTTGCATTGTGCATGTGGAAATGCTCTTACTTTCACTATTAAACATAGCCGTGAGTTCTACTGTTGTTTTTTTAAGATTTGATTTCAGCAAACGTTCAAGTGATCACGATCATTCAAGATTTTTTTCCGACCACATTTCTTCAAGATGATGGTTCCCCACTATCCTTCCAGTTTTTAACAATGCGTTGGACAGTTCTTAACCCAATTTTAGTAGTTTCAGCAATCTACTTAGATGTTTTCTTACCTTGATACATGCCAATAATTTGACCCTTCTGAAACAGATTAACATCTTTTCCACGAATACAGGATGTCTTCCGACATGGTTGTTTAAGAAATGCGACCTGATCAGTTAGGGTTAATAAGTGTGCCAGCGAAACAATATCATCCAGGCAGTAATTTATCCAATGGAGCGCTTACCTATTTGCTTAGTTAAATCAGTCTGACGTTTTTTTTTTGAACCGGGCAGTGTATATAATATAATAGATATACTTTAAATATCTTAATTCATATATTGAAAAATATATTTAAAATTTGATTTTTGGCCGTTTGTACTATTTTTAACAGATATTAATATTGTAAATCTATTTTTATTGGAAATATTACTATATTTATTTCCTTAAATGTAAATACTTTCGATATCAGACGAGGTAAATTCTTAATTTTCAATATAGGTCCATATATTCATCTAATAGTTGTTACTATATTACCTTTCTGTACATGTAAATATATATAAATTTCTATAATGTAATATATTTTAGAAACAGGCAAATATTTATTAAATAAACTTAACATTTTATATAGAAATATTTCCCGTTACATCGCAAACTTTTAAACGTACTCAAACTTACTCAAACTGTATGTAAATAAATTAAATCTACATGTATGTAAATGTTTTCATTTTATATAGATTATAATTTTCCCCTTCAAAATAAATAGAATACAAACAAAATTTGGACACTGAAAAACTGTAAAAATCTCCAGACAATGTAACTTAAAAACAGTGACAATATAAATTGACTTGTTATTAATATAAAGAGTACATTTATCAACACCAGTTTAGCATGAACGAACAAAAATTATGAATGCACATGATGTTTCCGGCACATGAATGAAAGATTATCATTCTGTAAGCATCCAGGGTCAAAACATTATGCACAAATATGCAAGTCTTAGTAGGCATTCAACACCAGTGTTGGGGAAGCTACTCTGAAACTGTAACTTGACCAGCTACAAGCTACTCGTAAATTAAAGTAGTTAAGCTACATTCAAGCTTCCCTTTTGAAAAGTAGCTACTACCTACTATGGGATGAAACTTGACTCAAAATGATTAATAGATGCATGCACAATTATCCATGTACTGCATACATTTTATACCTGTATCTTTTTTAAAAGTGACGTGACATGTGGCCAAGTATAGTGACCCTTACTCAGAATTAGTGCTCTGCATTTATCCCATCCAAAGTGCACACACACAGCAGAACACACACAAACCGTGAACATACACCCGGAGCAGTGAGCAGCCATTTAAGCTGCGGCGCCCGGGGAGCAGTCGGGGGTCCAGTGCCTCGCTCAAGGGCACCTCAGTCATGGTATTAAAGGTGGGAGAGAGCTCGGTACCTCCGCCCCCCACCTCACTCCCTGCCGGTCAGACTCGAACCTGCACCGTTTGGGTAAGTCCTCCTTTCTAACCAATAGGCCACTACTTCCCCACGACTGTATCCGTAATAACCACAACTAGTTCCGACTCTCTAACCATTAGGCCACGACTTCCCCACGACTTATCTTACTAACCACAAACGAATGCCTTTCAATTTGAGTCTGTGGAATTCAGGATTACATGATTGTCCAGCGATGTTTACAAATACAGACATGTTTGTGAATAACAATTTTCTGTTCTGCATTAATATATCATAAATTTCTCATGTAAAAAGGATTCTGTGCATATGTGGATCAAGTGACACGCGTGCATTAATTGACGTCTAGTTCGAGTCAATCTTGTTTGGTTCATTTGGATTTTGAGACTTCATTTTTGCAGTTTACAGCATTTCCCGTCCCCCACAGACACAACTACCAACAAACAAGGCCCAGTGCAGCAATTCATTAACGTGTACACGATTTGAAAAATTCGCAAATGTTTCTCACTACACTGAAACAAATGCTTTTCAACCGGTGTCTGCAGAGTTAAGAATTGCATTAATGTGCAGCATTTTGTTCAAACAGAGACATATTTTTTTAATACAAATGTTATAGTTTGTATTAATGTATCATCATTTGTGCATGTAGCGATTGAAATGTGCATTTGTGCATCAGGCGACACGCGTGCATTTATTCACATCTCTTCTGAGTCGATTCTATTTGATTCATTTGAATTTTGAGACTTTCGTTCTGCCCTTTTAGCCTAGCCCAATCCACACACACAGAGCTCAAGATCCAAACGCAGCTGAGCTAAAGAAAATCAGCGACCACTAGATGGCACTAGCCCCAGTCACATGTGCGCATTCCATTGTGTACAGTTTTATAAATGTTACATTGTTTTTTCTTTGTTTCTTTTTGGTTTGGCTGTTCTCCTCTGCCCATAGAAATACAATAAATATGTTCTATTCAACTTGTTCTAACTTAACTTGTCTTAAGACACAGAATAGCTTATATTAATTTTGCCAAACAAGAACTTCGTGATGGTACCTTGTTTTTTCCCCCCTTTCTAGTCAGAGGAAGACGCTGTGTGCGCTGCTTCAATGCATACAGGCTCGTGGCTCATCAGAACGCAAAATGGAATGTAGCGTTTAGTCGCGCTACATCGCTACTTACTGGAAAAGCACAACCGTTTTTAACCCTTAGATGCATACCCCGAGTCTTTAGCAACTCGGTACATCATTCTCAACCCTCTCCCTCCTTCATTTTTTAAGTTAGACATCAACTTTCCTAGTAAGCCTATTCCTCAATCTATTCATTATAAACAATATAACAAGAAAAAATTGTAAAATATAAAACAATGCCTGTTTTCTGATTATTATTTTCTTGTAAAAAGTGTATAGAGTCGCTACAGACCCGAGATATGTAAATGTGTAAGTACTTTTTCCTGCACGACTATATTTACATATCTGATGACTTTGTGCAATACATCTTTTTTTCCTCAAGATGGCACTGTTTGATATACAATGATGAAGTGACGTTTCATTCATAATTACTGCAGGCATAAAACACACTAATATCATCAGCAAAAATTGAACTGGTTTGAATCGCTTTATGCAGAGCAATTACTATACGCAATGAAATATAAATGTAACTGCCATCTGATGCTGGATGTGGTGAATAAGCTGCCAGGGATCAAAATATTCAATATGAAGTAATTGAAAACGATTGTTTTGAGAATATGGTTGAGATTGTGAATTTGAGGCAGATGCTGAATGTAGCTGTGAAGGTGCACGTCTGACGATGACAGTGGGCAGACATATTTTTCTATACTGCCCCTTTGTTTACTTTGATTTTCTCTGTCACCGCCCTCCAACTAAAATACATTATGATTGGAGGCAAGGACCAATTTAGAGGAGGAGTATATGTATATAGAGCGAGGTTTAGTGACTGGAGGAGGTTCGACTGACCAGAATCTGTGTGTTACGTTCCCTTTGGAGGCAGTCCTTGTGGGTGGATCTTTCGGAGTGTGCATTTCCGGGGGATGGTGGAGAGGAGGTGGTGCTACCTGTTTAGCCTGTTGCTAACGGGCATTTCTCTTGGCCTGCGAATGCCTCTTTGTCAATTCTGGGATTGAACTGGAGTTTCGCACCGTACTCCTAAAAATCAGTGACTTGGAGCTGTCAAAAAGGAAGGCGCAAGACAGGCTGACGCCGCCGATGTTCCCGAGTCACTCTTAGCCACCCGTGCTGCCAGCTTGGTCATTGTTCGCTCTAATCACAGTCACACATACACTCATTGCACTCATTTCTGCATATTTAAAAAGTGCAGTTTTGTTTTGTTTTGATTTCTGTTTTAGTTTATTTTGTTAGATTATTATTATTAGTTTTTTTTCCCTTGAAGTGGAGTGGTGCTTAGAGATCTAAAAACGTATCTATATTATATTAAGTTTACCTCATTAAAAACGAAGAAAGTTCCATACAACTTTTCCTGTAATGTTGCCTTTTTTCTGTCTTTATCTTTTTTTATATGTAGCGGATGGTTTTGTTTGTCTGTTTTGCTATCTGGGATGAATTAAATGTAATATAAAATTGTGGCAGGTATATACTTTTCTGGCGCCCGAACAACAATAACTGTTTTGTTTTTCTTTTGAGGCTTTCGGTCTGAGAGTCGAGTAAAGCCTGAGTGCTGTCATCATTAAGAACAAGATGTGGTCTGGCGGTTAGGACTCTGTGTCACCACACGGATGACCTGGGTTCGATATCAGCTTCAGATATTTTTTTTTTGTTGTTTAACTTTTGTTATATTTTGGGACAAGACAACCACCGTTACAGAAATGGCACCCGAACAGGGACATGAACTAAATATAAACTGGATATGACCATTTGAAATTTTGTGACAGTTTTGAAAAGTGGGTGGAATGTGAATATTTGAATCCATGAACTTTTATGCTTGAAATCGTTTTGGGATTGTGAAACTCATGAGGGAGTTGATGAGTAACTGAACCTTTGTGAAAAGAAAATACATGTGATTGTTATCTATGTGATTTTGGAGTGACAATTTAAATACTGTGGTGTTCTTGAGTAACCTTTGTCAATTGAAATCTTTTTGACTTAGGTCTTACTAAGAAAGTGTGTGAGAACTTTAATTTGGGAAACTGCAAATCTATTTTGTCATCTGCTTTGTATATGTATTATTTTTTTTGTTTTGCCTTTTTGATGTTGAAAAAATACTGTAATTGACTGTAGAGAAGACCTGTTTTTTTGTTTTTTATTTTGCCCCTGTTGCCCCAAACACATTTTATTTTATTCCCAACATTTCAAATATTCCCACACATTACAAGACATGGCCATTTTCCCTTCCCCACCTTCCACCTATGTGGATATTGATGCACCTGATGTCCCTAGTATTTCCACTCCAATTTGGCCACCTCCTGTACAAACTAAGACTCTTTCAGGACTTCCTCCACATGACCCAACCACGTATAACATTTCCACTCCACACAGTTTCACCTATCCTGGAACCCAGGTGTGGATGCTCTCCCCTGCTCTTGGAGGCAGCAACCCAGTGCAACCTCTCACTTGAGCCCCACAAGATGACAGCATGCAAATTTGTACGTCTATGGATGTTACATCACCTTCATTGGCTCAGCATGATCTGCCTGGCATCCTTCCAACCCCTGGGAGGGGAATTCAACAATTTAATGCTCATGCCCAAGGTAACTGGGACAATCTGATGGAATTCATGAAAAGACAGGAGAAAACTGTATATGAGCTTACCCAGGTATTGAAGGCCTCATCTTCTCACCATGAGAACCAGATCCCCGATCTTGCAGCTAAAGTGGAGACCAACAATCAACAGGTTGTCACCCTAATGACTACAGCTAAACAACAAGAGGCAGCCGAGGCCGACCAATTGATTAAGGCTGTTCAACTGATGATCTCAAAGGAAATTCAGAAAATGGAACTATCCTTCACTTCTGTAGTCCGGGATAAGCTGGAACAGCTACAGGTGGAGGTACAACAGGATATCAAAGCTATCCAACGCACATTTCAGGGTAGCCTTGATCATGTAACCAAAA
Source organism: Sinocyclocheilus anophthalmus (assembly GCA_018155175.1). Classification (NCBI taxonomy): domain Eukaryota; kingdom Metazoa; phylum Chordata; class Actinopteri; order Cypriniformes; family Cyprinidae; genus Sinocyclocheilus; species Sinocyclocheilus anophthalmus. The sequence goes on along the minus strand of JADLZN010009443.1, from coordinate 10,736 downwards.
ATCTTCAGCAATGTGAACCACAAATTCACGAATGTCGTACTTGTGTAGCTGAGCTGTGAAATGATCTCCAAGTGTTCAATGAGGAAAAGGCTGAAGCGCAAACAGAAAAAAACAACTCAAGTTTCTAGTACACCCCCAATAGAGACTGTTTCAACTCCTCTACCAATGCCTCTGGTCAAAAGTGACCACATTAAATGAACATTTCCCACGTTTGGGCAGACTAACGATGATGTTGACCCCCTGTTGTACTTGACCAAGTGTCAAGATTTTCTAGCCCTACATCCTTTAACAGATGCAGATCTCCTGGCTACCTTCCGCACAGTGTTGCATGACACTGCACGCGACTGGTGGGAAGTAAGTCGCTCCAATATAACCACTTGGAAGGAGTTTGAGACTGCGTTCTTCTCTGTTTTTTTGTCTGAGGACTATGAGGACGAGCTGGCTGCACATGTCCACACTAGAGTTCAAGGGGAGACAGAATCAGTAAGAGACTTTGCATTCACTTATCGAGCACTGTGTAAAAGATGGAAAGCCACGTTAACAGAAAATGAGATTGTCAAAATTATCTTAAAAAATATCAAGCCTTACCTTGCAATCCAGCTGCGCAGTCGTGTTAATATCGTCGGAGATCTGGTTAGACTCCAACACCAACTGGAAAAATATCATGAAGAACAGCTTCGGTATGAAGGTCATGTGGGCTTTAAACAACATCCCAATTCACAAAAACATGTATCTAACCGATCTGCTGAGAAACTGCCTGTTCAGTGTTGGAGATGTAATGGACCACATCCTCCAGGCAACTGCCCAATGTATGTACATCCACCTTCCCAGCAGTCTTCTCGTCAATAACATTTCACCCATGGAAAGTATTCTCACCACTCTGCAAAGTCAGGAGGACGACCATCCAATAACAATGTAGCAGCCTCTGAAATACCCCAGGCACAAGTAGAAACTCAGAAGATTTCAACCCCTTCAAGATCGAATGCATTCATGACCATACCACAACAATTAGTAGTTCCAGTTAGCATTGGATCCTGGTCGGGGAAAGCGATTGTGGATACTGGAGCAAGCTACACATTAATTCATGAGAGTCTCATGAAGCAAATTGCAACCCCTGTTCAGCTTCAACCTTGATCCTGTGGTCCTCTTTAACTGGCTAATTGCAAAGCTGAGAGTCCTCTAGGATGGATAAACATTAATATTCATCTGCACAATAAAGCCATTACAGTACCTGCTGTTGTCCTTCCCTCTCAAGCTCTAGCTTATGCCATCATCTTGGGTTTGGACTTCATCTTTTTCAGTGGCCTGAAAATTAATGTCCGTGAACAAAAATATTCTTTTGAGTCTGACCCTGCTGAAGAACATCCATTCCAACCTGGAAATGCCAGTGAACCACTGTTTACATCGCCAACAATGAAGGAAGGGAAAATAACCAGCAAAAGCTAACTAAACTTGACCTTGTTAAGTGCTGTTCCTCCTCCCCAACCCTCCTTGACCATGTTACACTTTGACAGTGTGGACGATGCAACATTAATTAAAGACGCTGTAAGTAAAGCACATCTACCTATGGATGGAAAGCGACAACTACTTCAGATCTTAGAAAGCAACCCACGAGTATGTACTCACCAAACTGGGCGAACGAATGTCCTGCAACATCACATCTATACCACCTGCCAGGTTCCTATCAAACAACGGCCATATCGGTTATCCCCTGTCAAACAACAAGCAATGGAGGAACAATTGGAGGTAATGTTGAAAGAGGGAATTGTGGAGCCATCACATTTTGCTTGGGCCTCACCGTTAGTTCTGGTTCCAAAGAAAAATGGAAAGTTAAGGTTCTGTGTGGACTACCGTAAAGTCAATGCAACTACAGAAAATGACGCTTACCCTCTCCCAAACATCACTGTGATCCTAGAATCACTCTCCGGGGCATCCATTTTCTCTACCATAGACCTCAACAGCGGATATTGGCAAGTGATAATGGACCCTGACAGTAAAGCCAAGACTGATTTTATCGTGTCTGCAGGTCTATATCAATTCAATGTTATGCCTTTTGGGTTAAAAAACGCACCTGCGACCTTCCAGAGGCTGATGGAGACTGTCCTGGGAGAGCTAAGAACGAAAATATGCTTTGTCTATATTGACGACATCATTATTTATTCTCCCTCAGTGGCCCAGCACTTATATGATCTGAAACCTGTTCTCCACAGGCTGGAAATTGCCGGTCTGACTATTAACTTGGAAAAGTGGAAGTTTTTTCTTCCAGAAATCACTTTTATGTGACACGTGGTGAGCAATAAGGGCATCACAGCCGATCCAAGTAAAGTTGAGGCCATTCGTGCCTTTCCTGCTCCCAACACCTTGAAGGAAGTTCAGAGGTTCTTGGGATTAGCCGCTTGGTACCACCGGTTTGTGCCAAATTTTTCTAAAATTGCTGAGCCACTCAATTCCCTGAAAAAAAACTAACAGGTGTTTAAATGGATGACGCAGTGTCAACAAGCGTTTGACCAGTTAAAAGCATGCTTTACCTATTCTCGGCCACCCTGATCTTCAAGTTCCCTTCATCGTATATACAGATGCCAGTGACACTGGACTGGGTGTCATTCTCACACAGAGGAAAGATCCAGGCAGGGAGGAGGTTATTGCATATGCCAGTCGAACATTAACTGGAGCAGAAATTAACTACACGGCAACAGAAAAAGAGTGTCTGGCCGTTATATGGCAACACCACCTTGAATACAAATGGAGAGTGACACCGATGTTAACCACATCATATCACCCTCAGACAAACATGACGGAACGTGTGAATAGAACTCTCAAATATATGATTGCGTCATATGTGGATGACAACCACAATAAATGGGACCAGTTCTTACCAGAGATGAGATTCACCATTAACTCTGGTGCCATCCAGGAAACCACTGGAGTAACTCCAGCAGAATTGCAGCTTGGAAGGAAACTGAAAGGGCCAATGGATAAAATACTGCATGGTCCAAATCTCAATCCTGACACCACCTCCAATAACGAAGTCTCTCACATACAACAACTGCAATCTCAAGTTAAAGAGAGTATCAGAAAAGCCCAACATCGACAACTCCGGAATTACAACAAAAAAAGACGGGACAGTACTTTCAAGATCAAAGACCGGGTATGGCTTCGAAACTTTCCTCAATCTAGTGCACAACACAAGTTTAGTGCCAAATTGGCACCCAAATGGAAAGGGCCTTAACGGGTTCTGAAATCACTGGGACCTTTGAATTACTGCATAGCGTTGGAGGCCACTGGAGAAGATGTGCACACTGCACACGTGTGCAATCTTAAAATGTGTTTTCCCACAGCTGAGCAGTTGGAGGACCAAGCAAAGAGAAGACTTCAGGACATCTTTCAAGAAACCTCAGATGAGGAAGAATTCTTAGGGTTTTGATTCTTTTCTCCTAACAACAATGAGTTGTTTCATCTTGGGGGGGAGAAAGTGGTATTTCAGATATTTTCCGTACTGCCCCTTTGTTTACTTTGATTTTCTCTGTCACCGCCATCCAACTAAAATACATTATGATTGGAGGCAAGGACCAATTAAGAAGAGGAGTATATGTATATAGGGCGAGGTTTAGAGACTGGAGGAGGTTCGACTGACCAGAATCTGTATGTTACGTTCCCTTTGGAGGCAGTCCTTGCGGGTGGATCTTTCGGAGTGTGCGTTTCCAGGGATGGTGGAGAGGAGGTGGTGCTACCTGTTTAGCCTGTTGCTAACGGGCATTTCTCTTGGCCTGCGAATGCCTCTTTGTCAATTCTGGGATTAAACTGGAGTTTCGCACCCTACTCCTAAAAATCAGTGACTTGGAGCTGTCAAAAAGGAAGGAGCAAGACAGGCTGACACCGCCGATGTTCCCGAGTCACTCTTAGCCACCCATGCTGCCAGCTTGGTCAGTGTTCCCTCTAATCACAGTCACACATACACTCATTGCACTCATTTCTTCATTTTAAAAAAGTGCTGTTTTGTTTTGTTTTGATCTGTTTTGGTTTATTTTTTTAATTATTATTATTATTGTTTTTTTCCCCCTTGAAGTGGAATTGTGGTGCTTAGAGATCTAAAAACTTGTCTATATTATATTAACATTACCTCATTTATATATACTTTATATAGTCACGCTTAGCCTACTGTGCTGGAGATGAGGAGACAAAGGAGAATTATCATCAATGGTCTTTATTCATTAACACAGGCAGGAACACACGTAGGGAAAGGATTCACGAACAGTCAATACCGGACAAAGAACTAAGAACATAAAACACTTTAAAGTGGTCATATGATGCGATTTAAATTTTCCTTTCTCTTTGGAGTGTTACATTCTTTTGGTGCATAAAGAAGATCTGTAAAGTTTCAAAGACTAGTCTCAAATCCAAAGAGATGTTCTTTGTAAAAGTTAAGAGTCAGCCACTCCTATCTAAAATGGCTCGTTCTAACACCCCCCCCCCCCACATATCTACTCACGATGTGGAAGATTTGCATAACGCCGCCCAAGTGTTCACGCAAAGAAATAAGGCGTAAATTTTATTCTCGCTGTAGTATTGTTTTCGCCGCAAGTCGGAAGTTCTGTGTGTTTTTCAATTTTGAAAGTGAAACTAACTTTGTTTGGCCCTTTCCAATAGAGATGATATCCCTTCACATCTATAGCTAATCATGCGGTCTCTGGGGAATACTCAACCGCGCGCTAGGGATCCCGGATCGGCTTTCAACCCGTGGCGACGCGATCCAGCCCGGTTGGTCACATGTGTTGCCGCAAGCCCGCTCTTGCCCCCGCACCGGCCCACTCTAGCCGACCGGCCTCTGCTCACTCTGCCGCCGCTCACATCAAGCCCACCGTGTGTTTCGTGTGAAAGCGAAACGACTTGTTGGTCTTCCGCAGAGACACGACTAACTAGTGGTTTAAGGTGTATTTTACAAACACTGTTTCCAGAACAGTTTCACCAAAATATTCATTGTGTGCACACATTTTATGGAGGAGGTTCTTGATCCTGAAGAGTAACCAGAATCCGGCTGTTCTGACTCCAGACTGTAAGTATGTTTTCATTTATAGGAATTGCCACTGATGATCAACTGATTTTGAGCAGTGTTGATAAGTGTTGTTTGTAATTTCTTCTATCACAAATGCAGACATGGTTTTACGCGGTGCGATGCAACGCAACGCGTAAAAACAAAAAGTATAAGTCCTTATAATCCATAATTATGTCCCCACTGATGCAACAAATGCCTAGTTTATAATGGGGTTTTAATGTTTTTGAATCGGTCGCCCGGCGACAGTGCTCACAGTATGGTTAGGGGCGTAACTTTCCGTCACCCTTGAGGTATCCGTCCCATCACAACGCCTGATGCTGTTCATCCAGCACACCTCCGTTTTCAGAACCGATGAGTCCCGCGTTTCAGAAGGCGTGGCTAGAGGAAAACATAATGTAGCAGTATGTGAAATATTGTGTGTTTTTTAACCTTACACCCCATAACCACATTTCATGACAACACCAATACTACAAATAATGTTCATTTGCAACATCAAACCCCCTAATACACAAGACATGACGAGGGTATACGGCTAAACACGCGAGACTATTGACTCAGTTAATAGGAACAGGATACAGGAAGGACCAAATATGGGCATGGACGGGAGAAACTAGACATAGAACAAACACAGGACAGCCCAGTAACACAGTCTAGTACGGATATATAGACGACTGGTCAAACTGTTGGGCATCAAATTGATTTTTTTTTTTTTTTTTTAAAGAAGTGTCTTATGCTCATCAAGTCTGCATTTGTTTGATCAAAAATACAGGAAAAAATTTATATTGTGAAATATTATTATGATATTATAAATAACGTTTTTCTATTTTGATATACATTAAAATCTCATTTATTCCTGTGATGCAAAGCTGAAATTTCAGCAATATTACTCCAGTTCAGTGTCACCTGATCCTTCAGAAAACATTCTAATATGCGGATTTATTTTAATGTTGAAAACGGTTGTGCTGCTTTATATTTTTGTGATACTATTTTTTTCAGGATTCTTTGATGAGAAAAGTTCAAAAGAACAGCATTTACTTAAATACATATTTTTTAACAAGTTCAAAAGTTTGTGGTAAGTAAATTTGTATTCTTTCGTCTTTTTTTTTTAAAGAAATTACAACTTTTACTCAGCAAGGATGTGTTAAACGGATAAAAAGTAATAGTAAAGACTCATATTGTTAGAAAAGATTTACATTTTGAATAAATGCTGTTCTTTTTTACTTTCTATTTATCAAAGAATACTGAAAAAATATCACAGTTTCCAAAATAATATTGTGCAGCACAACTTGATAATTCTAATAATAAATCATCATATTAGAATGATTTCTAAAAGATCATGTGACACTTTATCCTGGAGTAATGTCTGATGGAAATTCAGCTTTGCATCACAGATATAAATTATATTTTAAAGGATATTAAGATATAAACCATTATTTTATATTGTAATAACCTTTTGCAAGATTACTGTTTTTTTCTGTATTTTTTAATCAAATAAATACAGCCTTGATGAGCATAAGAGACTTCTTTAAAACATTACAAGTCTTACTGATACAACTTTGGACCGGGTATTGTATGTGTGTTGTGTGGATAAATATATTATATATATCGAATATAGTCTATATAATATATATATAATAGATATATATATAATATTTAAGCACTACCATTATATTCTTATACGACCATTCCTATTCTTGCAATATTCAAGTGTTCATGTCGCCTGAGTAATATCTGCATGCACCTAAGTCTGAAGAGAACACATAATATGCTAGTAGACAGCAATCCATATGAGAGAGAGGTCTTGTGTGGAGGGTGGATCTGGAACTGACTTCTGTACAGGTTGTCAACATCTCTTGATTATCTGTCTTCACGAACAGCCCTGAAATACAATTCAAACATTAACAATGATTGTTATAAATGTAATGTGAAGCTTTTACATTCACAATGCTCATTTTGACCTTTGTGGTGAAGTGTGTAGAAAATTCTGAAATTTAGTCTTTGGTGAACAGTTTTCAAGAGTGCAAATAAGATTTTAAGTTTTAAGCACCTTTCAGGCGTGTGTGAGGTTTCCACAAGCAACAACGTCTACTTGAACAAACACTTTACTACATTTAAAGTTTAGAAAATCTTTTATAAATATCAAACATATTGCATATATTTATGCAGATCTATATAATTTATAATTTGACCTCAGACTGTAACCCAGATTGTTTCACATGCTAATTAACTTACAGGAAATTATAAAATAAAAAACTGGGAACTTAATAACTTTACAATTCAAAACATTATTAATACATAGTTACATTTATTGTTAGATTGGCAAATTGACAAAAAAACAAACTTATAATTCCCAACTTCAACGTCCATCTGGCATGGCAGATAATGATCATTACAGACTGTTACACTTTGAAGTGAGGCACAGTACTCGGATCTGTCTTACCACTATTCATTTTCATTTCAAAGCACTTTTTTTATTATCATCTGTGTCTCGTTTTGAATTATGTTGTACCACTCTGTAGGTTGTAGTGTTCTCAATGCAGTGTTAAACGATTTGGCCTTGTAAGACATACAGGACTCAAAAAATATTTGATATTTATTTTATATATTTTTTTTAATATTTGATAAACTTTTGAATGTTTTACTTACTAGTCAGATGGTTCATAGTGCCTAGGAGATGTTCTTCGACAAGAGGTACACTCCAACTCTGCTGCACGGCCATCAGCATAGAAGATATAGTTTAGTGCAGGTTAGAAATGTATTTTTTGAAAATAAACTACAGAATTAACATTGTAGTTGTTAAAGATGCACGATTATATGGTGAAATACATTGTGAAAAAATGCCTAAATTATTCAATAAGCTTTCTTCTCAGATAACCTGTGTTTTCCTATCCTGTGTAAGCGCTCCCATTAGATTTTTTTTCTGACTCTGAATCACGTACAAATTTTTATCATATTTGTCAAATGAAAGAACATTATTGGAATGGTTTCATCCATTTTATTCAATGTAAGTGGCAGTGCATACTTTAGGGTTAAATAATACTTATTTCAATTCATCCATTGACAATGGTCAAGCAAAACCTTTACACACACAACACCATCGACACAAAATATGTGATAATTACAATCCCAACTTCATAAACAAGAAGCTCAAATCTAGACTAGCTTACCTTTTATGTTAGCTTCTCTAGTTACAGATGGGATACTCTGACATGGACACGTCAGTGGGCCCCTTTGGGAAAATTGCGGTGGATCACAATCCTCTCATTTTACACACTAAGTTTAACACTGTGAAGATTCTTGGCATATTGTCATTGTGTTAACAGACTTATAATCGTGTTAATGAATGTTTTAGACATTTATGATAATACGGAAGCGCTGCTCGCAATCTTCCATGCCAAACCAGGCACGCCGCAACCCATGCGTGCTTTTCTGTAAAAATAACATGGTTTTGAAGAATGTTGACATGCTTGCCTAATAAATGATTTTATCGGGAGCTTTATCGGGGATTTGTGGATCTTAGGAGATGTTTACAGAGCCATTAATGTAAGTTCTTGATGTACTGGAAAACAAATCTATATCCACATTACTTTTATGCTGCTGGACGGGCCCAATAGATTTTTTTTTCTGGCGGGCGCGGGACGGGAAAAATTCGTCCGCGCAGGTCTCTCTTTGAACTCGTGCCTAACACGCTAACTTGTCCATGCAGCATTGACAGAATACATGCCATTCGTGCAGGTGTTAACTTTCTGCAGTGCATAAGGCCATTTCGCGATTTCAGTCATCGCCCCCCATAACAGTAAACCCCCCCCCCCCCTTCGCTCATGCAATGACATGCAATCTAAACAGTCCTCAGCATTGCTTTGTGATAATTTTTTTGCGGCCATATCTCTCTCGGACACTTAATACTCTGCACTGCTGACAATGTTAGCTGCATTATAAACCGACCACGCGCCTCTCCCTCGAGTTTGCTATTTGATCGAGTTCTCAAAAACGCAATGGGCCCATCTCTGGCCTTCACTGCAAAAAGTTCCTTAGGTGTGGCCAAGGCTGCTGAAGTGCTATATTTGAGCTGTTGCATGTTAAAACATCCACCACGCTTTCTCCGTCCTCCTCCTCCATGATTTAACTAAATTGGCGCCACAGGTGTCAAGTCTGTCTGATGCAAGTTTTCTATGCGCAATTTGATTGGACGGAAATCACGGGACTGCTTATTCTGCTTAGCCAATCACCGTTGACAGGAAAAAAATAAACATATAAAGTAGCATCGGCAGGTTGAGGAAAAATAGCGCAGTTAAAGTACCGATACAGCACAAAAAATGTACTCATGTAAAAGTAAAACTACACTGTTTTTAAACTACTTAATAAGGTACAATTCCTGAGAAAAACTACTCAGTTACAGTAACGAGAGTATTTGTAATTCGTTACTTTACACCACTGGATATACACAATCATTTATTTGCATATTGTTTATTTACATATTTACATATATAATTGCCTAACACTATCATATTAATGTTTAAATATATACAGTTTGAACATCATAATATGAAAGTAAAACAGCCAGTAGGTAGCGGCAAGTTAGTAATCTTTAGAGTAAGACATTAAAGGGATATATATAGTTCACCCAAAAATGAACATTTTATGTTTATCTGCTTACCCCCAGGTCATCCAAGATGTAGGTGATTTTTTTTCTTCAGTAGAACACAAATGAAGATGTTTAACTCAAACCGTTGCAGTCTGTCAGTCTTATAATGGAAGTGAATGGGAATCACGGCTTTGAAAGTAAAAAAAACATACACAAACAAAACCACATTAAACCCTGCGGCTCAAACAATCAGTCTGTGCAAGAACTGAACATAATTTATAATATTATTTTTACCTCCGAGCACTGCAATGTCTGAACTTCCTGGATGGTCCTAGAGTGTGTCCTCTGTGTAGACATTCAGTCTACGGTCCTTCGAAGTGCGCATATTGAAAGGCCGATTGTCGTCCTTGCGGCGCGACGAAGCCGTCCCATTCATGTGCATCCCCCCGAAGGATTGCATTTGAAAGTAGGGATGGGCGCTACCACTTAGTTTGTTTTCGATACGATACCGATATTTTTTCAAGGCAGTATCGTCGATATCGATACGATACTTCTGAACTAAACTTTTAAATTATGAAATGTATTAAATTATTAAATTACTAAGTGTAAAATGGGTAATGATAACCACTTAGCTTTGTTTAAAACACATTTTAACATTTCAATACGCCTTAATTGTAACTTATTTGGTTATATTTTTGTTTACACATGGTTTAAATATGTTTTTTGTTTACACATGATTCAAATCTACAAACACTACAGTTGAAACCTTTTTAAAACGGGTTTTTCCTTTAGTAAAACCATGGTTCATTTTCATAAGGGACTGCCAGTGGCTGTTGCACGCATAAAATGCAAAATATTTATTCTGACAGTGTATGATTTATATTAATATTACAGAATAGAACATGATCAATATTATCTTTCAACGTTCAATTTAAATAATTGTAATTGCACAAACTATGTATGCTACAATTTCAGTTTGTTTATTGTGAAATAAACTTGTCCTTCTGTCCTCTGATAAGCGTTGCTCAGGGCTGCCGTTCCCAAAAGCTTTAATGCTTTCTTCTGATACTTTTGGGAAACGCAGCCCTGTTTGCACTG
>JADLZN010009442.1:0-21179 GCA_018155175.1 Sinocyclocheilus anophthalmus | reverse complement strand
TAAATACAACCTAAGTATAACCTTAATACAACCTTAGTATAACCTTAATACAACCTTAGTATAATCTTAATACAACCTAAGTATAACCTTACTACAATCTAAGTATAACCTTAATACAACCTAATTATAACCTTAATACAACCTAAGTATAACTTTAATACAACCTTAATACAACCTAAGTATAACCTTAATACAACCTAAGTATAACCTTAATACAACCTAAGTATAACCTTAATACAACCTAAGTATAACCTTAATACAACCAAAGTATAACCTTAATACAACCTAAGTAAAACCTTAAAACAACCTAAGTATAACCTTAATACAACCTAAGTATAACCTTAATACAACCTAAGTATAACCTTAATACAACCTTAGTATAACCTTAATACAACCTTAGTATAACCTTAATACAACCTAAGTATAACCTTAATGCAACCTAAGTATAACCTAACTCTAACTTAACTTAAACATAACCTAATTACAATCAAAATATAACTTAAAACGTAAAATAAAAATAAAACAAAACTTGACAAAGACTAACAAACAAGTAAGCAAACGTAAAGCAGAAGCTGCAGCAAGCGGCAGTGTGTGGTTTCACCCTTTATCCTTGACCCATGACCCCATAAAACCACTTATGGGGTACTACAATTTTACCAGAATCGACTGGGTGTCAATGACATTCCCATTCGATCCCAAGGGTAAAATTGGAGTTAGGATAAAATGCCTTAACACTGCAGGACTGAATAGACACCATTGAAAGACACACGTGTTTCATAGATGGTAACCCCTAAAAAAAAAAAATGTTTTCCAATTCTTTAGCCAATCTGACCACAGTAATGTGCATAAATATGTGGAGACATAATTGAAACTTAAATGTGAAAAAATGGAGGAAAAATATTACTAGACTTACTAGTATTACTAATATTACTACTCCAGTTATTGTACTAGAGATTTTGCCTTTGTAAAAACCAGGAAGAGCAGATGGATCACTCAGGTCACTCACCATGGATGAAACAAGTGTACCAAATAATGGCTTTTTGCGCATATGTTTGAAGTATTTAGCCCAGGAGTTTTTGCAGTCAGCGGTTTTCCTTGGTTAGGATGATGTCGGTCTGATTATTGCAAATAACTCTTAGGGTTGAGGGCTGGTAGAAGCTTGGTGTGCAGAAATGCGCATCCACCAGTTCGACCCCTGACCCACAGCTTTAGTGGGCTTAGCTAAATCAGTGGGAAGAGGATGGGGGCTTCGGCTGCTGTCTTCTCTCTGGGCTTCGAGCCCAAGCTGATTTGGGCAGGGGGCTTCTTTGGGCCCTGGGACTGGGAGGCAGTGATCCGTTCGCGGCTGGCTCAGGTTCCTGGGGCTCTTGGAAGGCCTTTCACTCTGATTAGTTCGGAGTAGGCCCCTTTTAGATGATTCCACTCTGGGGTTCTGACTTCCCTGGGTGTTCTGGAGTCCTGGGAGGCAGCGATCCGTTCGCGGCTGTCTCTGGTCCTCCGGGTTCTGGTTGGAATCTCGGACTAAATCGGCGAAGGTGGGAGAGAGGCAGTGCTTCGTTCGCGGCTGGCTCTCCTACCCTGAGTCCTTTTTAGGACTTGGCTGGTTTGGGCATGGGGTTTCCTGGAAGGCCCGGATCTCTGGGTTTTTGGGAGACCCTGAGCTCCTGATTTTTATCAGAGCAGGCCCCAAGATGAGATCTACTCTCAGACTTTTCTCGGGTGACCTGGGATACCTAGCGGTGTTAACGAAGGGTCACTTGGGGGAGAGGTAAGTATCCAGCCCCCCTGGGTCCACTAAGACAGCACGCAGGGACGGTGGTCTGGGGCTAACAGACCTTAATTGGAACCCAGTCTTTTACGGGTGATTAGCACCTTCCACGCAACAGCACATTTGCACCAACACCCCCACACACTGACTCTATTCTTCTTGGTTCCTGGAAATCATCGATTCTTGTCGTTCTGGCAAGCCTTGATCTCATCGATTCCACTTGTTCCTCCTTCTGGACTTCTTAAATGGATTCGACTTGTTTCTTCTTCTGGACTACTTAAATGGATTCGACTTGTTCCTTCTGCCGGACTTCTCGAATATATACATAACTCGGAATAGTTTTCTAGTTTTGATATTCTTCTTGATTCAAAAATCAAATCGATTTCTGCAATCAGTTTTTCAACTAAAAATACATAACACTTTAGAAACAAATCTAATCAAGTTCTGCGGTAGTTGATCAACAAAAATTTTTTCAGATAACCCAACATCTAATGGGCTTCTGCTGAATTTTTCAACTAAACATTTAACTCTTTAGATTGCCAAACCTTTAATAAAAAGTCCTCAAAAGCCTTTAAAAACAAAATTAAAAATCCTACCTTAAAAAATACCTCCATCAAGTAATGTCGGACACAATGCTTAATCAAAAACCAGACCCCAACCATCAAATTGGGGCTCTGAACAAACCAATTTAGCAATTGACAATAAGACACTCGCCTGGGACTGATCACCTAAGGCGGGCCGCCTCAGAGGAGGGTGTCTAGTGTTGAAAGAGCCGAAACACCCGATGAATCTGAGGTACATTACTGAAGAAGTGTCTTAAAAATTTCCCTCACATAAACATGCCTGAGGGAGTAGGAAAATGGCAAAGCCTACCTACCAAAATCAAAACCGATAGATCAAGTGAAAAACAAGGACCTTGTCACTAAAAAGACCTAAATCTAGCCCCGAACCAACACTTACCCTAACCCTACCATTCGTAGACCTATGGACCTGAAACCTAGCCTTCCCAAACCTAGTGACCAATGCCTAGACAGGCTAATCTCTATCTAAAAAAAGCCAATAAGAATATAGTTTTACATGCAAACCATTGGACCATCAAATCTTCCTCCACTTCAAACAGTACTCGCTGATGGAACGTGATGCTGGATCAGGATTATCGGGCAGTGACTTTCGAGTTGCAGTTTGATTCGCTGGTCCGGAGCAAGTTCAGCCAAAAACTTTGCGTTCCCAGATCCAGTGGACTTTCAGATCGAACACGACAAAGTCTGCCTACCAAAATCAACATCGAGAGATCAAATAAACAACAAGGACCTCATCGCTAAAAAGATCGAAATCTAGCACTGAACCAACACTTACTCAAAACCTACCGCTCGTAGACCTATGGACCTGAAACCTAGCCTTCCCAAACCGAATATCCAACGCCCAGTTAGGCTAATCTCTTAGAAGGGAACAAAACAAAACCAACAGGAATATCCTTTTCTCAATCTCCCTACCTCCTGGTTCTCCACATTCTCAGCCCAACGCCCAAATAGGCTGTTCTCCTGGAAAGGAGAGGGATCAATGCTTTCCTGGTATAGTCTAACAGGCGTAGGCCCGTGCACGCATCCTCAGTCTCCCTACTCCAAACCTTCCTAGACGGGTGCTAGGTCGGGGGGAGCTGTTGTAATTTTTCAAAACCTAACCTTTGCCAGAGCCATCGGACTTGACATACCATTTTACGCACAGGATCCTTTTTGGAGGCTTGTTTTTGAATGCAATTTATAACTCGCTCCCTCCGATGTCTCCTTCCTGTCTCTGTGGGGAGGAGACGTGGGAGGGGGATGCGAATCAAGCCCAGACAGGCTTTTTGGAGGCGGGTGGCCCAGACAGGCCTAACGCCTCCAGGTTCGCTAGATCTAATCGGATTATTTAGCATTTGAATACAAACTTCTAAAACTATTTTACTCTCTTACCCTCCTAGACATTGCAATAATGTCGGCAGACTAGGATTTCAGGATGAATTTCCAGGGGACTATGGTAACGTCAATAACAAAGTCAACTATGACACCAATGGCAAAGTCTCCCTACAAAAAATCAACCAGCATAGATCAAATAAACAACAAGGACCTCATCGCTAAAAAGATCGAAATTTAGCACTGAACCAACACTTACCCAAAACCTACCATTCGCTGAACTATGGACCTGAATCCTAGCCTTCCCAAACCTAGTGACCAATGCCCAGACAGGCTAATCTCTATCTAAAATAAGCCAATAAGAATATAGTTTTACTTGCAAACCATCGGACCTCAAATCTTCTTCAACTTAAAGCAGCACTTCGCTGACGGAACGTGATGCTGGATCAGGATTATCGGGCAGTGACTTTCGAGTTTCAGTTTGATTCGCTGGTCCGGAGCAAGTTCAGCCAAAAACTTTGCGTTCCCAGATCCAGTTGACTTTCAGATCGAACACGACAAAGTCTGCCTACCAAAATCAACATCGAGAGATCAAATAAACAACAAGGACGTCATCGCTAAAAAGATCGAAATTTAGCACTGAACCAACACTTACCCAAAACCTACCGCTCGTAGACTTATGGACCTGAAACCTAGCCTTTCCAAACCGAATATCCAACGCCCAGTTAGGCTAATCTCTTAGAAGGGAACAAAACAAAACATACAGGAATATCCTTTTGTCAATCTCCCTACTTCCTGGTCCTCCACATTCTAAGCCCAACGCCCAAATAGGCTGTTCTCCTGGAAAGGAGAGGGATCAATGCTTTCCTGGTATAGTCTAACAGGCGTAGGCCCGTGCACGCATCCTCAGTCTCCCTACTCCAAACCTTCCTAGACGGGTGCTAGGTCGGGGGGAGCTGTTGTAATTTTTCAAAACCTAACCCTAAGTATAACCTTAATACAACCCAAGTATAACCTTAATACAACCTAAGTATAACCTTAATACAACCTAACTCTAACCTTAGTATAACCCTAGGACAACCTTAATACAACCTAAGTATAACCTTAATACAACCTAAGTATAACCTTAATACAACCTAAGTATAACCTTAATGCAACCTAAGTATAACATAAGTATAACCTTAATACAACCTAAGTATAACCTTAATACAACCTAAGTATAACCTTAATACAACCTAAGTATAACCTTAATACAACCTAAGTATAACGTAAGCATAACCTTAATACAATCTAGGTGTAGCCTTAATACAACCTAAGTATAACCTTAATACAACCTAAGTATAACCTTAATACAACCTAAGTATAACCTTAATACAACCTAAGTATAACCTAAGTGTAACCTTAATACAACCTAAGTGTAACCTAAGTGTAACCTTAATACAACCTAAGTATAACATTAATACAACCTAAATATAACCTTAAAACAACCTAAGTATAACCTAATTCTAACCTAAGTATAACCTTAATACAACCGTAATACAACCTTAATACAACCTAAGTATAACATAATACAGGACCTAAGTATCACCTAATTCTTTCCAACCTAAGGTATAACCTTTCATACCACCGTAATAACAAACTTAATACAACCTAGTTAACCTAGCAATAACCTTAATACAATCTAGGTTTAGCCTTTAAACACCTAAGTAAACCTAAGACAACCTAAGTATAACCTTAAACAACCTAAGTCAACCTAATTCTCCTAATATAACCTTAGTGTAACCTTACTATAACCTATGTATAACATAAATATAATCTTAGTATAACCTTAGTACAACCTAAGTATAACCTTAATACAACCTAAGTATAACCTTAATACAACCTAAGTATAACCTTAATACAACCTAAGTATAACCTAACTCTAACCTAACATAAACATAAAGCATAAAATAAAAATAAAACAAAACTTGACAAAGACTAACAAACAAGTAAGCAAACGTAAAGCAGAAGCTGCAGCAAGCGGCAGTGTGTGGTTTCACACTTTATCCTTGACCCATGACCCCATAAAACCACTTATGGGGTACTACAATTTTAGCAGAATTGACTGGGTGTCACTGACATTCCCATTCGATCCCAAGGGTAAAATCGGAGTTAGGATAAAATGCTTTAACACTACAGGACTGAATAGACACCATTGAAAGACACACGTGTTTCATAGATGGTAACCCCTAAAAAAAATGTTTTCCAATTCTTCAGCCAATCTGACCACAGTAATGTGCATAAATATGTGGAGACATAATTGAAACTCAAATGTGAAAAAAAAAAAAAACGCGGAAAAATAGTACTAGATTTACCAGTATTACTAATATTACCACTCCAGTTATTCTAATAGAAATTTTGCCTTTGAAAAAACCAGGAAGAGCAGAGGATTATGGGAGGCGACAAGTCACTCACCATGGATGAAACAAGTGTACCAAATAATGGCGTTTTGCGCATATTTTTGACGTATTTAGCCCAGGAGTTTTTGCAGTCAGCGGTTTTCCTTGGTTAGGATGATGTCGGTCTGATTATTGCAAATAACTCTTAGGGGTGAGGGCTGGTAGAAGCTTGATGTGCAGAAATGCACATCCGCCAGTTTGACCCCCGACCCACAGCTTTAGTGGGCTTAGCTAAATCAGTGGGAAGAGGATGGGGGCTTCGGCTGCCGTCTTCTCTCTGGGCTTCGAGCCCAAGCTGATTTGGGCAGGGGGCTTCTTTGGGCCCTGGGACTGGGAGGCAGTGATCCGTTCGCGGCTGGCTCAGGTTCCTGGGGCACTTGGAGGGCCTTTCACTCTGATTCGTTCGGAGTAGGCCCCTTTTAGATGATTCCACTCTGGGGTTCTGACTCCCCTGGGGGTTCTGGAGTCCCGGGAGGCAGCGATCCGTTCGCGGCTGGCCCTGGTCTCTGGTCCTCCGGGTTCTGGTTGGAATCTCGGACTAAATCGGCGAAGGTGGGAGAGAGGCAGCGCTTCGTTCGCGGCTGGCTCTCCTACCCTGAGTCCTTTTTAGGACTTGGCCGGTTTGGGCATGGGGTTTCCTGGAAGGCCCGGATCTCTGGGTTTTGTGGGAGACCCTGAGCTCTGATTTTTATCAGAGCAGGCCCCAAGATGAGATCTACTCTCAGACTTTTCTCGGGAACCTGGGCAACCTTGTGGTGTTAACAAAGGGTCACTTGGGGGAGTGGTGAGTATCCAGCCCCCCTGGGTCCACTAGGACAGCACGCAGGGACGGTGGTCTGGGGCTAACAGACCTTAATTGGAGCCCAGTCTTTTACGGGTGATTAGCACCTTCCACGCAACAGCACATTTGCACCAACACCCCCACACACTGACTCTGTTCTTCTTGGTTCCTGGAAATCATCGATTCTTGTCGTTCTGGCAAGCCTTGATCTCATCGATTCCACTTGTTCCTGACTTCTTAAATGGATTCGACTTGTTCCTTCTTCTGGACTACTTAAATGGATTCGACTTGTTCCTTCTGCCGGACTTCTCGAATATATATATAACTCGGAATAGTTTTCTAGTTTTGATATTCTTCTTGATTCAAAAATCAAATCGATTTCTGCGATTAGTCTTCCAACTAAAAATATATAACACTTTAGAAACAAATCTAATCAAGTTCTGCGGTAGTTGATCAACTAAAAAATTTTCAGATAACCCAACATCTAATGGGCTTCTGCTGAATTTTTCAACTAAACATTTAACTCTTTAGATTGCCAAACCTTTAATAAAAAGTCCTCAAAAGCCTTTAAAAACAAAATTAAAAATCCTACCTTAAAAAATACCTCCATCAAGTAATGTCGGACACAATGCTTCATCAAAAACCAGACCCCAACCATCAAATTGGGGCTCTGAACAAACCAATTTAGCAATTGACAATAAGACACTCGCCTGGGACTGATCACCTAAGGCGGGCCGCCTCAGAGGAGGGTGTCTAGTGTTGAAAGAGCCGAAACACCCGATGAATCTGAGGTACATTACTGAAGAAGTGTCTTAAAAATTTCCCTCACATAAACATGCCTGAGGGAGTAGGAAAATGGCAAAGCCTACCTACCAAAATCAAAACCGATAGATCAAGTGAAAAACAAGGACCTTGTCACTAAAAAGACCTAAATCTAGCCCCGAACCAACACTTACCCTAACCCTACCATTCGTAGACCTATGGACCTGAAACCTAGCCTTCCCAAACCTAGTGACCAATGCCTAGACAGGCTAATCTCTATCTAAAAAAAGCCAATAAGAATATAGTTTTACATGCAAACCATTGGACCATCAAATCTTCCTCCACTTCAAACAGTACTCGCTGATGGAACGTGATGCTGGATCAGGATTATCGGGCAGTGACTTTCGAGTTGCAGTTTGATTCGCTGGTCCGGAGCAAGTTCAGCCAAAAACTTTGCGTTCCCAGATCCAGTTGACTTTCAGATCGAACACGAAAAAGTCTGCCTACCAAAATCAACATCTAAAAAGATTGAAATCTAACACTGAACCAACACTCACCCAAAACCTACCGTTCGTAGACTTGTGGACCTGAAACCTAGCCTTCCCAGACCTAGTGACCAATGCCCAGACAGGCTAATCGCTATATAAAAAAGCCAATAAGAATATAGTGTTACATGCAAACCATTGGACCTCAAATCTTCCTCCTCTTCAAACAGTACTCGCTGACGGAACGTGATGCTGGATCAGGATTATCGGGCAGTGACTTTCGAGTTGCAGTTTGATTCGCTGGTCCGGAGCAAGTTCAGCCAAAAACTTTGCGTTCCCAGATCCAGTGGACTTTCAGATCGAACACGACAAAGTCTGCCTACCAAAATCAACATCGAAAGATCAAATAAACAACAAGGACCTCNGGGCAGTGACTTTTGAGTTGCAGTTTGATTCGCTGGTCCGGAGCAAGTTCAGCCAAAAACTTTGCGTTCCCAGATCCAGTTGACTTTCAGATCGAACACGACAAAGTCTGCCTACCAAAATCAACATCGAGAGATCAAATAAACAACAAGGACATCATCGCTAAAAAGATCGAAATTTAGCACTGAACCAACACTTACCCAAAACCTACCACTCGCTGAACTATGGACCTGAAACCTAGCCTTCCCAAACCGAATATCCAACGCCCAGTTAGGCTAATCTCTTAGAAGGGAACAAAACAAAACCAACAGGAATATCCTTTTCTCAATCTCCCTACCTCCTGGTCCTCCACATTCTCAGCCCAACGCCCAAATAGGCTGTTCTCCTGGAAAGGAGAGGGATCAATGCTTTCCTGGTATAGTCTAACAGGCGTAGGCCCGTGCACGCATCCTCAGTCTCCCTACTCCAAACCTTCCTAGACGGGTGCTAGGTCGGGGGGAGCTGTTGTAATTTTTCAAAAACTACCTTTGCCAGAGCAAGCGGACTTGACTACCATTTTCGCACAGGGGAAATTTTTTTTTTTCCGTTGTTTTAGAGGCTTGTTTTTGAATGCAATTTATAACTCGCTCCCTCCGATGTCTCCTTCCTGTCTCTGTGGGGAGGAGGCGTGGGAGGGGGATGCGAATCAAGCCCAGACAGGCTTTTTGGAGGCGGGTGGCCCAGACAGGCCTAACGCCTCCAGGTTCGCTAGATCTAATCGGATTATTTAGCATTTGAATACAAACTTCTAAAACTATTTTACTCTCTTACCCTCCTAGACATTGCAATAATGTCGGCAGACCAGGATTTCAGGATGAATTTCCAGGGGACTATGGTAACGTCAATAACAAAGTCAACTATGACACCAATGGCAAAGTCTCCCTACCAAAAATCAACATCGATAGATCAAACAAACGACAAGGACCTTGTCACTAAAAGATCTAAATCTAGCCCCGAACCAACACTTACCCTAGCCCTACCATTCGTAGACCTATGGACCTGAAACCTAGCCTTCCCAAACCTACTGACCAATGCCCAGGCAAACTAATCTAAAAAAGCCAATAAAAATAGTGTTACATGCAAACCATCGGACCTCAAATCTTCTTCAACTTAAAGCAGCACTCGCTGACGGAACGTGATGCTGGATCAGGATTATCGGGCAGTGACTTTCGAGTTTCAGTTTGATTCGCTGGTCCGGAGCAAGTTCAGCCAAAAACTTTGCGTTCCCAGATCCAGTTGACTTTCAGATCAAACACGACAAAGTCTGCCTACAAAAATCAACATCGAGAGATCAAATAAACAACAAGGACATCATCGCTAAAAAGATCGAAATTTAGCACTGAACCAACACTTACCCAAAACCTACCGCTCGTAGACTTATGGACCTGAAACCTAGCCTTTCCAAAACGAATATCCAACGCCCAGTTAGGCTAATCTCTTAGAAGGGAACAAAACAAAACCAACAGGAATATCCTTTTCTCAATCTCCCTACCTCCTGGTTCTCCACATTCTCAGCCCAACGCCCAAATAGGCTGTTCTCCTGGAAAGGAGAGGGATCAATGCTTTCCTGGTATAGTCTAACAGGCGTAGGCCCGTGCACGCATCCTCAGTCTTCTCCTAAATCCAAAAACCTTCCTCGACGGTTGCTAGGCGGGGGGAGCCTGTTGTTAATTTTCAAAACCTATACTAATTTGTCTATTAACCTTAATAACCCAGTATAACCGTAATAACCTAGTATACCTTATACAAACTAACTCTAACCTAGTATAAACCCTGGCCACCTTAATACAACCTAAGTATAACATTAATACAACCTAAGTATAACCTTAACACAACCTAAGTATAAAGTAAGCATATACTTATCCACATCTAAGTGTAACCTTAATACAACCTAAGTATAACCTTAATACAACCTAAGTATAACCTTAATACAACCTAAGTATAACCTTAATACAACCTAAGTATAACGTAAGCATAACCTTAATACAATCTAGGTGTAGCCTTAATACAACCTAAGTATAACCTTAATACAACCTAAGTATAACCTTAATACAACCTAAGTATAACCTTAATACAACCTAAGTATAACCTTAATACAACCTAAGTATAACCTTAATACAACCTAAGTATAACCTTAATACAACCTAAATACAACCTTAATACAACCTAAGTATAACCTTAATACAACCTAAGTATAACCTAATTCTAACCTAAGTATAACCTTAATACAACCGAAGTATAACCTTAATACAACCTAAGTAAAACCTTAATACAACCTAAGTATAACCTAATTCTAACCTAAGTATAACCTAATCCAACCTAAGTATAACCTTAATACAACCTAAGTATAACCTTAATACAACCTAAGTACAACCTTAATAGGTGTAGCCTTTAGTAACCACACGTATAACCTTAATACAACCTAGTATAAAACCTTTAGAAAACAACCTAAGTTAACCTAATTTCGAAACCTAAGTATAGGAACAGTTAACTCCTTTAACGAAGATCAACCCTAATTCCATACAACCTAAGTATTACCTTAATACAACCTAAGTATAACCTCAATATAACCTTAATACAACCTAAGTATAACCTTAATACAACCTAAGTATAACCTTAATACAACCTAAGTATAACCTAACTCTAACCTAACATAAACATAAAGCATAAAATAAAAATAAAACAAAACTTGACAAAGACTAACAAACAAGTAAGCAAACGTAAAGCAGAAGCTGCAGCAAGCGGCAGTGTGTGGTTTCACCCTTTATCCTTGACCCATGACCCCATAAAACCACTTATGGGGTACTACAATTTTACCAGAATCGACTGGGTGTCACTGACATTCCCATTCGATCCCAAGGGTAAAATCGGAGTTAGGATAAAATGCTTTAACACTACAGGACTGAATAGACACCATTGAAAGACACACGTGTTTCATAGATGGTAACCCTTAAAAAAATGTTTTCCAATTCTTCAGCCAATCTGACCACAGTAATGTGCATAAATATGTGGAGACATAATTGAAACTTAAATGTGAAAAAAACGGATGAAAAATATTACTAGATTTACTAGTATTACTAATATTACCACTCCAGTTATTCTAATAGAGATTTTGCCTTTGAAAAAACCAGGAAGAGCAGAGGATTATGGGAGGCGACAAGTCACTCACCATGGATGAAACAAGTGTACCAAATAATGGCGTTTTGCGCATATTTTGACGTATTTAGCCCAGGAGTTTTTGCAGTCAGCGGTTTTCCTTGGTTAGGATGATGTCGGTCTGATTATTGCAAATAACTCTTAGGGGTGAGGGCTGGTAGAAGCTTGATGTGCAGAAATGCACATCCGCCAGTTTGACCCCCGACCCACAGCTTTAGTGGGCTTAGCTAAATCAGTGGGAAGAGGATGGGGGCTTCGGCTGCCGTCTTCTCTCTGGGCTTCGAGCCCAAGCTGATTTGGGCAGGGGTCTTCTTTGGGCCCTGGGACTGGGAGGCAGTGATCCGTTCGCGGCTGGCTCAGGTTCCTGGGGCACTTGGAAGGCCTTTCACTCTGATTCGTTCGGAGTAGGCCCCTTTTAGATGATCCCACTCTGGGGCTTTGACTTCCCTGGGGGTTCTGGAGTCTCGGGAGGCAGCGATCCGTTCGCGGCTGGCCCTGGTCTCTGGTCCTCCGGGTTCTGGTTGGAATCTCGGACTAAATCGGCGAAGGTGGGAGAGAGGCAGTGCTTCGTTCGCGGCTGGCTCTCCTACCCTGAGTCCTTTTTAGGACTTGGCCGGTTTGGGCATGGGGTTTCCTGGAAGGCCCGGATCTCTGGGTTTTGTGGGAGACCCTGAGCTCTGATTTTTATCAGAGCAGGCCCCAAGATGAGATCTACTCTCAGACTTTTCTCGGGTGACCTGGGATACCTAGCGGTGTTAACGAAGGGTCACTTGGGGGAGTGGTAAGTATCCAGCCCCCCTGGGTCCACTAGGACAGCACGCAGGGACGGTGGTCTGGGGCTAACAGACCTTAATTGGAGCCCAGTCTTTTACGGGTGATTAGCACCTTCCACGCAACAGCACATTTGCACCAACACCCCCACACACTGACTCTGTTCTTCTTGGTTCCTGGAAATCATCGATTCTTGTCATTCTGGCAAGCCTTGATCTCATCGATTCCACTTGTTCCTCCTCCTGGACTTCTTAAATGGATTCGACTTGTTCCTTCTTCTGGACTACTTAAATGGATTCGACTTGTTCCTTCTGCCGGACTTCTCGAATATATATATATAACTCGGAATAGTTTTCTAGTTTTGATATTCTTCTTGATTCAAAAATCAAATCGATTTCTGCGATTAGTCTTCCAACTAAAAATATATAACACTTTAGAAACAAATCTAATCAAGTTCTGCGGTAGTTGATCAACAAAAATTTTTTCAGATAACCCAACATCTAATGGGCTTCTGCTGAAATTTTCAACTAAACATTTAACTCTTTAGATTGCCAAACCTTTAATAAAAAGTCCTCAAAAGCCTTTAAAAACAAAATTAAAAAATCCTACCTTAAAAAATACCTCCATCAAATAATGTCGGACACAATGCTTCATCAAAAACCAGACCCCAACCATCCAATTGGGTCTCTGAACAAACCAATTTAGCAATTGACAATAAGACACTCGCCTGGGACTGATCACCTAAGGCGGGCCGCCTCAGAGGAGGGTGTCTAGTGTTGAAAGAGCCGAAACACCCGATGAATCTGAGGTACATTACTGAAGAAGTGTCTTAAAAATTTCCCTCACATACATGCTGAGGGGAGTAGGAAAATGGCAAAGATACCTAGCAAAAAGGTCAAAAAAACCGATAGAATCAAATGTGAAAACAGAGGACTGGCATAAAAAAAGATCTAAATCTAGCCCCGAACCAGCACTTACCCAAAACCTACCGTTCGTAGATTTATGGACCTGAAACCTAGCCTTCCCAAGCCTAGTGACCAATGCCTAGACAGGCTAATCTCTATCTAAAAAAAGCTAATAAGAATATAGTTTTACATGCAAACCATAGGACCTCAAATCTTCCTCCACTTCAAACAGTACTCGCTGACGGAACGTGATGCTGGATCAGGATTATCGGGCAGTGACTTTCGAGTTGCAGTTTGATTCGCTGGTCAGGAGCAAGTTCAGCCAAAAACTTTGCGTTCCAGATCCAGTTGACTTTCAGATCGAACATGGCAAAGTCTGCCTACCAAAATCAACATCTAAAAAGATTGAAATCTAACACCGAACCAACACTCACCCAAAACCTACCGCTCGTAGACTTATGGACCTGAAACCTAGCCTTCCCAGACCTAGTGACCAATGCCCAGACAGGCTAATCGCTATATAAAAAAACCAATAAGAATATAGGGTACAGCAAACCATTGGACCTCAAATATTCCTCCTCTTCAACACAGTACTCGCTGCCGGACACGTGATGCTGGATCAGGATATCGGCATAGTGACTTTCGCAGTTGCAGTTTGAATCGCCTGGTTCCCGAGCAAAGTTCAGCCAAAAACTTGCGTTTCCAGATCCCCAGTGGACTTTAAGAATCGAACACGAACAAAGCTGCCTACACAATCAACATCGAAAGTCAAATAAACAACAAGGACCATCGCTAAAAAGCTCGAAATCTAGCACTGAACCAACACTTACCCAAAACCTACCACTCGCTGAACTATGGACCTGAAACCTAGCCTTACCAAACCGAATATCCAACGCCCAGTTAGGCTAATATCTTAGAAGGGAACAAAACAAAACCAACAGGAATATCCTTTTCACAATCTCCCTACTTCCTGGTCCTCCACATTCTAAGCCCAACGCCCAAATAGGCTGTTCTCCTGGAAAGGAGAGGGATCAATGCTTTCCTGGTATAGTCTAACAGGCGTAGGCCCGTGCACGCATCCTCAGTCTCCCTACTCCAAACCTTCCTAGACGGGTGCTAGGTCGGGGGGAGCTGTTGTAATTTTTCAAAACCTAACCTTTGCCAGAGCCATCGGACTTGGCATACCATTTTACGCACAGGATCCTTTTTAGGGGCTTGTTTTTGAATGCAATTTATAACTCGCTACCTCCGATGTCTCCTTCCTGTCTCTATGGGGAGGAGACGTGGGAGGGGGATGCGAATCAAGCCCAGACAGGCTTTTTGGAGGCGGGTGGCCCAGACAGGCCTAACGCCTCCAGGTTCGCTAGATGTAATCGGATTATTTAACATTTGAATACAAACTTCTAAAACTATTTTACTCTCTTACCCTCCTAGACATTGCAATAATGTCGGCAGACTAGGATTTCAGGATGAATTTCCAGGGGACTATGGTAACGTCAATAACAAGTCAAAATCATTGAAGCGGACATTGCAAAGTCTCCCTACCAAAAATCAACATCGATAGATCAAACAAACGACAAGGCTTGTCATCTCACAAAGATTCTAAATCTAGCCCTGACACAACAACACTACCCAAAACCTACATCTGCTGAAAATTATGGACCTGAAAACTAGCCTTCCCAAAACCTACTGACAATGCCCAGGGCAAAACTAATCTAAGGGTGAATAAAAATATAGTGTTACATGCAAAAACCATCGGGACCTCAAATCGTCTTCAACTTAAAAGCAGCACTCGCTGACGGAACGTGATGATGGATCAGGATTATCGGGCAGTGACTTTCGAGTTACGGTTTGATTCGCTGGTCCGGAGCAAGTTCAGCCAAAACTTTGCGTTCCCAGATACAGTTGACTTTCAGATCGAACACGACAAAGACTGCCTACCAAAATCAACATCGAGAGATCAAATAAACAACAAGGACCTCATCGCTAAAAAGATCGAAATCTAGCACTGAACCAACACTTACTCAAAACCTACCGCTCGTAGACCTATGGACCTGAAACCTAGCCTTCCCAAACCGAATATCCAACGCCCAGTTAGGCTAATCTCTTAGAAGGGAACAAAACAAAACCAACAGGAATATCCTTTTCTCAATCTCCCTACCTCCTGGTCCTCCACATTCTCAGCCCAACGCCCAAATAGGCTGTTCTCCTGGAAAGGAGAGGGATCAATGCTTTCCTGGTATAGTCTAACAGGCGTAGGCCCGTGCACGCATCCTCAGTCTCCCTACTCCAAACCTTCCTAGACGGGTGCTAGGTCGGGGGGAGCTGTTGTAATTTTTCAAAACCTAACCTTTGCCAGAGCCATCGGACTTGACATACCATTTTACGCACAGGATCCTTTTTAGAGGCTTGTTTTTGAATGCAATTTATAACTCGCTCCCTCCGATGTCTCCTTCCTGTCTCTATGGGGAGGAGACGTGGGAGGGGGATGCGAATCAAGCCCAGACAGGCTTTTTGGATGCGGGTGGCCCAGACAGGCCTAACGCCTCCCGGTTCGCTAGATGTAATCGGATTATTTAACATTTGAATACAAACTTCTAAAACTATTTACACTCTTACCTCCTTAGACATTGCATAATGTCGCAGGACAGGATTTCAGGATGAATTTCCAGGGGACTATGGTAACGTCAATAACAAAGTCAACTATGACACCAATGGCAAAGTCTCCCTACCAAAAATCAACATCGATAGATCAAACAAACGACAAGGACCTTGTCACTAAAAAGATCTAAATCTAGCCCTGAACCAACACTTACCCAAAACCTACCATTCGCTGAACTATGGACCTGAAACCTAGCCTTCCCAAACCTACTGACCAATGCCCAGGCAAACTAATCTAAAAAATCCAATAAAAATATAGTGTTACATGCAAACCATCGGACCTCAAATCTTCTTCAACTTAAAGCAGCACTCGCTGACGGAACGTGATGCTGGATCAGGATTATCGGGCAGTGACTTTCGAGTTACGGTTTGATTCGCTGGTCCGGAGCAAGTTCAGCCAAAAACTTTGCATTCCCAGATACAGTTGATTTTCAGATCTAACATGGCAAAGTCTGCCTACCAAAATCAACATCGAAAGATCAAATAAACAACAAGGACCTCATCGCTAAAAAGATCGAAATCTAGCACTGAACCAACACTTACTCAAAACCTACCGCTCGTAGACCTATGGACCTGAAACCTAGCCTTCCCAAACCGAATATCCAACGCCCAGTTAGGCTAATCTCTTAGAAGGGAACAAAACAAAACCAACAGGAATATCCTTTTCTCAATCTCCCTACCTCCTGGTCCTCCACATTCTCAGCCCAACGCCCAAATAGGCTGTTCTCCTGGAAAGGAGAGGGATCAATGCTTTCCTGGTATAGTCTAACAGGCGTAGGCCCGTGCACGCATCCTCAGTCTCCCTACTCCAAACCTTCCTAGACGGGTGCTAGGTCGGGGGGAGCTGTTGTAATTTTTCAAAACCTAACCTTTGCCAGAGCCATCGGACTTGACATACCATTTTACGCACAGGATCCTTTTTAGAGGCTTGTTTTTGAATGCAATTTATAACTCGCTCCCTCCGATGTCTCCTTCCTGTCTCTGTGGGGAGGAGGCGTGGGAGGGGGATGCGAATCAAGCCCAGACAGGCTTTTTGGAGGCGGGTGGCCCAGACAGGCCTAACGCCTCCAGGTTCGCTAGATCTAATCGGATTATTTAGCATTTGAATACAAACTTCTAAAACTATTTTACTCTCTTACCCTCCTAGACATTGCAATAATGTCGGCAGCCTAGGATTTTCAGGATGAATTTTCCAGGGGAAGTGGCTAACGTCAATAACAAAGTCAACTATGACACCAATGGCAAAGTCTCCCTACCAAAAATCAACATCGATAGATCAAACAAACGACAAGGACCTTGTCACTAAAAAGATCTAAATCTAGCCCTGAACCAACACTTACCCAAAACCTACCATTCGCTGAACTATGGACCTGAAACCTAGCCTTCCCAAACCTACTGACCAATGCCCAGGCAAACTAATCTAAAAAAGCCAATAAAAATAGTGTACATGAACAACCACCCCGGACCTCAAATCTTCTTCAGCATGATTTAATTGCCAGCCCCCTCTGACGGAACGTGATGCTGGATCAGGAGTATCGGGCAGTGACTTTCGAGTTTCAGTTTGATTCGCTGGTCCGGAGCAAGTTCAGCCAAAAACTTTGCGTTCCCAGATCCAGTTGACTTTCAGATCGAACACGACAAAGTCTGCCTACCAAAATCAACATCGAGAGATCAAATAAACAACAAGGACATCATCGCTAAAAAGATCGAAATTTAGCACTGAACCAACACTTACCCAAAACCTACCACTCGCTGAACTATGGACCTGAAACCTAGCCTTTCCAAACCGAATATCCAACGCCCAGTTAGGCTAATCTCTTAGAAGGGAACAAAACAAAACCAACAGGAATATCCTTTTCTCAATCGCCCTACCTCCTGGTCCTCCACATTCTCAGCCCAACGCCCAAATAGGCTGTTCTCCTTGAAAGGAGAGGGATCAATGCTTTCCTTGTATAGTCTAACAGGCGTAGGCCCGTTCACGCATCCTCAGTCTCCCTACTCCAAAACTTCCTAGACGGGTGCTAGGTCGGGGGAAGCTGTTGTAATTTTTCAAAACCTAAACCTAAGTAAACCCCCTTAATACAACCCAAGTTATAACCTTAAACAACCTAGTATAACCGTACATACAACCATAACTCGAACATTAGTTATAACCCTAGGACAACCTTAATTACAAACCTAAGTATAACTTAATACAAACCTAGTCTAACCTTAATTACAACATAAGTATAACCGTTAAGCATCACCTTTAATAAATCTAGGTGTAGCCTTAATACAACCATAAGTATAACCTTAATCCAACCCTAAGTATACCTTAAATACACCTAAGTATAACCGTAATCCCAAACGAAGTATAAAGTAAGCATACCTTAATACACTCTAGGTGTCGCCTGAATACTTCAATACAAACCTTAGTATAACATTATTATTACAACTCAACACAGTATAGACAGGCCTATAATACGCTGACCTAAGTATAACATTAATACAAACCTAAGGTATATAGAGACGCCGGAAGATCCAAAGACCTACAATATAACCTTAATACAAGTAACCTAAGTGTAACCTTAATACAACCTAAGTATAACCCTTAATACAACCTAAGTATAACCTTAAAACAACCTAAGTATAACCTAATTCTAACCTAAGTATAACCTAATCCTAACCTAAGTATAACCTTAATACAACCAAAGTATAACCTTAATACAACCTAAGTAAAACCTTAAAACAACCTAAGTAAAACCTTAATACAACCTAAGTAAAACCTTAATACAACTTAAGTAAAACCTAAGTATAACCTTAATACAACCTAAGTATAACCTTAAAACAACCTAAGTATAACCTAATTCTAACCTAAGTATAACCTAATTCTAACCTAAGTATAACCTAATTCTAACCTAAGTATAACCTAATTCTAACCTAAGTATAACCTAATCCTAACCTAAGTATAACCTTAATACAACCTAAGTATAACCTCAATATAACCTAAGTATAACCTCAATACAACCTAAGTATAACCTCAATATAACCTTAATACAACCTAAGTATAACCTAACTCTAACCTAACATAAACATAAAGCATAAAATAAAAATAAAACAAAACTTGACAAAGACTAACAAACAAGTAAGCAAACGTAAAGCAGAAGCTGCAGCAAGCGGCAGTGTGTGGTTTCACCCTTTATCCCTGACCCATGACCCCATAAAACCACTTATGGGGTACTACAATTTTACCAGAATCAACTGGGTGTCAATGACATTCCCATTCGATCCCAAGGGTAAAATTGGAGTTAGGATAAAATGCTTTAACACTGCAGGACTGAATAGACACCATTGAAAGACACACGTGTTTCATAGATGGTAACCCCTAAAAAAAATGTTTTCCAATTCTTCAGCCAATCTGACCACAGTAATGTGCATAAATATGTAGAGACATAATTGAAACTTAAAATGTGAAAAAAACGGAGGAAAAATATTACTAGATTTACTAGTATTACTAATATTACCACTCCAGTTATTCTAATAGAAATTTTGCCTTTGATAAAACCAGGAAGAGCAGAGGATTATGGGAGGCGCAAAGTCACTCACCATGGATGAAACAAGTGTACCAAATAATGGCTTTTTGCGCATATTTTTGACGTATTTAGCCCAGGAGTTTTTGCAGTCAGCGGTTTTCCTTGGTTAGGATGATGTCGGTCTGATTATTGCAAATAACTCTTAGGGGTGAGGGCTGGTAGAAGCTTGATGTGCAGAAATGCACATCTGCCAGTTTGACCCCCGACCCACAGCTTTAGTGGGCTTAGCTAAATCAGTGGGAAGAGGATGGGGGCTTCGGCTGCTGTCTTCTCTCTGGGCTTCGAGCCCAAGCTGATTTGGGCAGGGGTCTTCTTTGGGCCCTGGGACTGGGAGGCAGTGATCCGTTCGCGGCTGACTCAGGTTCCTGGGGCACTTGGAAGGCCTTTCACTCTGATTCCTTCGGAGTAGGCCCCTTTTAGATGATCCCACTCTGGGGCTTTGACTTCCCTGGGGGTTCTGGAGTCTCGGGAGGCAGCGATCCGTTCGCGGCTGTCTCTGGTCCTCCGGGTTCTGGTTGGAATCTCGGACTAAATCGGCGAAGGTGGGAGAGAGGCAGCGCTTCATTCGCGGCTGGCTCTCCTACCCTGAGTCCTTTTTAGGACTTGGCCGGTTTGGGCATGGGGTTTCCTGGAAGGCCCGGATCTCTGGGTTTTTGGGAGACCCTGAGCTCTGATTTTTATCAGAGCAGGCCCCAAGATGAGATCTACTCTCAGACTTTTCTCGGGTGACCTGGGATACCTAGCGGTGTTAACGAAGGGTCACTTGGGGGAGAGGTAAGTATCCAGCCCCCCTGGGTCCACTAAGACAGCACGCAGGAACGGTGGTCTGGGGCTAACAGACCTTAATTGGAGCCCAGTCTTTTACGGGTGATTAGCACCTTCCACGCAACAGCACATTTGCACCAACACCCCCACACACTGACTCTGTTCTTCTTGGTTCCTGGAAATCATCGATTCTTGTCATTCTGGCAAGCCTTGATCTCATCGATTCCACTTGTTCCTCCTCCTGGACTTCTTAAATGGATTCGACTTGTTCCTTCTTCTGGACTACTTAAATGGATTCGACTTGCTCCTTCTGCCGGACTTCTCGAATATATAACTCAGAATAGTTTTCTTGTTTTGATATTCTTCCTGATTCAAAAATCAAATCGATTTCTGCTATTAGTTTTTCAACTAAAAATAGTTAACACTTTAGAAACAAATCTAATCAAGTTCTGCGGTAGTTGATCAACTAAAATTTTTTCAGATAACCCAACATCTAATGGGCTTCTGCTGAAATTTTCAACTAAACATTTAACTCTTTAGATTGCCAAACCTTTAATAAAAAGTCTCAAAAGCCTTTAAAAACAAAATTAAAAATCCTACCTTAAAAAATACCTCCATCAAGTAATGTCGGACACAATGCTTCATCAAAAACCAGACCCCAACCATCCAATTGGGGCTCTGAACAAACCAATTTAGCAATTGACAATAAGACACTCGCCTGGGACTGATCACCTAAGGCGGGCCGCCTCAGAGGAGGGTGT